>VZRU01006949.1:221998-275310 GCA_013398155.1 Pedionomus torquatus | reverse complement strand
AAAAAAGACTGTTCTCCTGCGGTGCAACAGCAGCAAACCCACTTGTGATGCTGTATCTGCCTTGCTGGGGGGGGGTGATGAACATTACGGTGCTTCCAGCCCTGGACTCTGAAAGTTCCTTCTAGGTGTGTTCTGGTGGACAACTTCTTATGAATGAAGAGCACTATGGAAACAGATGCTTCATAACAGTCTTGATGTTTTTAATATTTTTTCAAAGGAGATGCGATATTTTTTGTAAGCTTCTTTATTACCTGTGGAAATGTGTTGAGTGAAAACTGAATCATTTAGCAAGTAGGCTGCCCCACACCTCTGGGAAGAGTTCCTGAAATACCAGATGGATTTTCAGGGCTGTGGGTTTGGTGGTACACTTCCCCAAGCTATTACTTTTCATTGCCACTAAGTGGCAGTCAAGTAAAAAATATAGTAAAATGAAACTTTCCTGAATATTTCATCTAATATCAATGCAAGGAAAGCCCGAGTTCCTGAGCTCGCCAACGTCCCGCTCTTTATCCCAGGAAATTAAGCCTCAGGAGGAGATGGCAATAGCAGAGATTGTAGGAATACCATGAAGGTTTTTCTTGGGAGAAGCTGAGTATGAAGATGGGTTGGGAACCAGATGAACAACTCAGCCAACTCCTGTCCCTTGATTTGGCCAACCTGCTGTTCAACACTTAGCGAAATCAGCCAGAAGAGGCTTGGGGCATCAATAAGTGGCATAAAGGAGAGTAGGGTTGGAGTAGAAGCAGGGAACCAGGCTGGTAGTGTTCCCTACTCTGGTAACAAGAATGATGCCATGCGCAAACAAAACTGATTCCCCACGTAGTGAGCCCCTGGGTAACGTTTGGCTTGGATGCATTATTAACCATTTTAAATTTTAAGTGGTTCAAAGATACTCAGGTAAAACCTCCTGAAAGCAAGACAGAACTAGGTCAGACACAGAGTGCCTTGGCTTTAATTAGCAACCATGCAGATTTGTTAACCTTTTGTGAAATTCAGGGACCCCTCCTCTGCTCTGGAGCCAAAGTGGAGATGACCTCTTCAGGGAGAAATGGTAATTGGACGTGTCAGTTATCTGAAACTTATCCAAAAAGACAGGATCCTGGGCACTGTGCCAAGGTCCTTACGTTTCGAATATTTTAAAATATTTGAAGAAAGTAGCATGCATGGCATAAATTTTAATGTTCAAAGGATTCCTGAGATAACATTTTTTCCAAGTGTAAAGCAAATAGTAGAAAGGGAAGATAATTATCACAAAGTCATCTAAAAATGCCAGGGGGATTCTGTCTCAGACACCAGCAAAATCTGTTGGTGTGGACTTGCTGAATTTCAACCAACTCACCCAAATTCAGTGTTGCCAAAGCTAGTTCTGCATATAGGTTTTCTGACCCACACTTAAATTGTCCATACAGGTGCAACATCAGTCTGGAAGTCAAGGAGGCAGCCCCTAGTTATTCCCAGTGTGTGAGTTCTGGAGGTTTTGAGGAGATGCTGTAGCAGAGCTGACAGCAGCGTGGATGGAGGATATTTGGGATACAGCGGTGCTGCCCATGCCAGGCCTATGGTAAGCCAGAGCAGTGAGCTCAAATAGGTGTGGCATAGGTTATGGTCTCCCCTTGGGCAGGATTTCATGGGGTTTCTGAGCATTCCCCCACCTGATGTGATTTCCCCTCTCCCCAGAACAGTTTAAGGTGGGACGTCCCCCAGGGAGATGGTAGCACCAGCCATGCTCTGCTTTGCCCTGATATCTGTGCCAATCCAGAGCCTGTCTAAGGCTTGCTTTCCCTCTTCTTGTCCCCCCAGGGCCTGGGCTCACTTCCTCAGATGTTTTGTCCCCTCTAGATGCTGGCGCACACCTCGGTGCACTTGCAGTGGGGGGGTAACCCCCCTGCTCTGAACTTGCTGCTGCAGCTTAAGCACTTTTTGCAGGATCCATACTCATTCACCAGGCTCCCTCGCACCTTCCTCCCTTTCTCAGTGCTGCATCTTGTTTCACCAGTGTGAGTTACACAAGAGGCCAGGGCTCTGCAAGGGCAATGCCCCTGTACGGGCTAATTACTACAAGCAGCCAGAAAGGGGCCAGGCAACTCTACCCAAGCTGCGGTTTCTTACAAGTTTTACAAAAGGTTACACCAAGAGACCACAGTTTCAGCTTTGACCCCATCCATCGCCACTGCCACCACTGTTTAATCTTTGGAGGGGCAGTGGGCAGGAAAAATAACCTTGCTTCAAAATGTTATGGTTTTGGGAACACTAAATAATACAATGCAAAATCTTGGCTGGATGTGCAAGACGTGTCCAGGCACGCGAGCTGGGTTCCCCCAGATGGGGGTCAGGAAGCCTGAGATTTCGAGCACTGTTTTCTCCAGAAGGTGGGTGAATGTCTCTAGCACAAACTTGTGACACCCCTCCCCTGCCCAGGTGCCACAGCAGTGCCTGCAGGATGGCCTTGGCATGGGTTTAGCCAGGGACTGGGATGGGTTGCAGCTTGTTCCAGGGCAGTTGGTGGTACCTGTTCCTCAGGGTGATGATGCTGACACCCTGGGAGCTGGCTCAGTGGAGGGTGTCAGTGAATGAAGTCTTTGCACTGCCATGAGCTTCAGGTTTAAAGCTCGGTGTGGCTGCAGGAGCATTGCAGATGGGATGTTTCAGCATGGCTGGAGCCAAATGCTGGATGCAGGAGGCATGATGCTGGCAGGGGTCTCCTGGCAGTGTGCTGATGGGAGCCTGTCCTGCCTAGATATCTTCTGATGGAGTTGGTTTTTGTCAAAACTTGACAAGTGTCAGTGTCCGCTTTACAGAGTGGCAGGGCTTGTGACAGGTGATGCTTCTGAGCCACCCTGCTTTCCTAAGAAAGTTTTCCTCCAACTTAGGTCTAAGTTTGCATCAGCCTTTCCTATTTTTGAGTAGAAACTGTGTAGCGTAGGCAAATCTGTTTATTTCTACTTGCTTCTTTTCACGTTTAGGCATTGGGTTTCTTCTGTACTTTTCTCAGCTTCCCATCTGGATTCAGTCAGACACTAGGTACTGACCCCTTCAGTGTCTTACCACGAAACAGCAGTGAGCTGCAGATAGTGCTAGCTCTGCAGAAAGGACCTACAGGCACCCCCGGCAAGTGCAGAACTAGAATGACCATCTGGAGACCCCACATGAAGTACTGTGTCCAACTCGGGAATCCTCAACATAGAAAAGTCATGGACCTGTTGGAATGGGTCCAGCAGAGGGCCACAAAGATGATCAGAGGGATGGAGCAATTCTCCTGTGAAGACAGGCTGAGAGAGTTGGGGCTGTTCAGCCTGGAGAAGAGAAAGCTCCGGGGAGAACTTACAGCAGCCTTCCAGTATCTGGAGAGGGCCTGCAGGAGAGCTGTAGAGGGACTCTTTGTCAGGAAGTATAGTGATAGGACAAGGGGTAATGGTTTTAAATTAGAAGAGGGGAGATTTAGATTAGATACTAGGAAGAAATTGTTTCCCATGAGGGTGGTGAGGCACTGGAACAGGTTGCCCAGAGAAGTTGTGGATGCCCCATCCCTGGGAGTGTTCAAGGCCAGGCTGGATGGGGCTTTGAGCACCCTGGTCTGGTGGGAGGTGTCCCTGCCCATGGCAGGAGGGGTTGGATCTTGATGATCTTTAAGGTCCCTTCCAACTCTAATCATTCTATGATTGTGCTTTTGGAGTTGACTGCATCCCATTTCTGACCAGTTGAGCACTCAAGATTTACAGAAGAGGGCAGAATGGCCTCATGATATTTTGTCTCCAGCCTGTGACATCCCCTTAGTCCCCACTTCTCTCCTGAATGCACCCCGGGAGTGAGCAACGTGCCGTCACCCAGTTCTGTTCCTGCACGGTCAGGTTCACTTAGATTTGTTGAATGTGTTTGTTTCATTGGAAATCAAATACATGGCAAACAGCAAATTAGCCCATGTTTGAACTTCCTTTGCTTCCCACCTGGTAACTCTGCCACCGGTTACAAACTCAGATTATCAAATGCTTTTCCTTAACCATCACCTCAGTATAAATTAGATACAAATGAGCAAAAAAGCTTTGTTCCAAGGGTGGCACGATATATTTCTGTTTTAACCTTGTCAGTAAAGTATCAAAATGGATTGACTGTTGGGCTGCCTATGGCACTATTCTTTGCTACTGAGACAGAAGGGGAAATTACCTTCCACTCTTAAATCTGCAACTTCTGCCCTTTGCATGATGATGAATAAAAATATTGCAAGATCTTCCTTTAAATTCAGAGGTATTAAGGACCCCTTTTACCAAGAGGGAGAGGCATCTAATTTTAAATGTGTGATTACCCCATTATCTTCAAAAAGAGAGTGCTATAGCTGGAAGACTGGCATGTCCTGAAGTTCCCTGCTGAAACAGAGTCTGTCAACAAAAGAACTACAGGGAGCTCAAATTTGCTGTTACTGGTGCTGAGACTTTGCTTTAAGCAGCTGGAGAAGTAAATGCACAGAGGGGCTGGTGCTGAGCTTCCCTTTCGGACACCAGCTCAGGACACTTGCTGTGAACAGAGAGTAAGGGTTAGATCCTTCCCTGGAAAAATTTGAGATGTTCTGCTGATCTTATTGTGTCTGTACTAATATATATCCAAGGTGGCCCGGCCTTGAAGGCTTCCAGAAGTTTTTCAGAAAAGTACCACCTACTGATGTTATTTTTTTTTTCAATCTGCAAAGCATCACCTTGTCTTTGTATATTTATTTTCAGTGCATGTCTTGCAGCTAAATGGCACTAAATGTGGTGCTGTTGCTTCATACAATTGGATTAACTTATATGGGGTTCTGGTGGTCTCATTAGGAGCAAGATTTGTTGCTTCTGTTAATACCCAGGGCTAACTTTTGTGTGTATATGTGTAGAAGAAAATAAAGGGAAAATGTTGATAAGAAGGAATGACTTAAACACAAATATATTTGGGAATTCTGGGAAATCATGTTGGTCAGCAGCAATAGCTGCTTGGGCAAAGCATTGCTTTGCTGAGGACGGCCCAGATGGCCCCCAGTGACATACTCTTGGAGAAGGTTTACTGGTGCACTAAAATGTGACAAGGCTGAGGAATGGTGAGTATTCATCTGTGTCTAATTGCGCCGACAGCACAAGGCCAAGCAGTTCCTGCCCAGCAAATGAGATTTAAGAAAATATATCATAATGCATGCCTGGACTTTGGCTGATTTCCTTCTCCTACAAGAGTACATAAATATGAGTGGTTTGAGTACCACTGGAATCCCAAGGCCAGCTCTGACCCATCTTACTGTTCACCTTGTTCATGTATCCCCACACTGTGGAAGGAGAGGAATACACAAGAGTGTAATGGGCTCTGTTTAGGGGACTATGGATTTAGGGCAGAGAGTTACCTTGTAAATTCACAACTTTAGAACTGGTTCAATTTATTTACTTCCAGATTCTGTCAATTTGAGTGACACTGTCAACCTACTTGTGCTGCTCCCATACAACCTTTATTTTTGCTTTTGGAAGTTTGATTTACAGATTTCCTTTCTCATTAAAAGCTGTGGTGATATTAAGCTCAGCAATCCTTGATGGATTTCAGACTGAATACTGTATGTCTTGTATGAATGCAGGCTAACTGCAAATAAAGGAGGAAATCAATTAAGTGTGAGGTGTGCATCATAAATATTCCATAACAAAAAAGTCTTAATGTAGTGATAAGAAAGGAAAGGCAAAGGTGTAGGGGTCAGGAAATGTGATGTGCCCCCCTAAACATCTCTAACTTCTTCATTAACAGCCTGTCAGATGATAAAGGCCATACTGGACTTCTCATAGAACACTGTGAACAGTCCACTTTCTTTTTTTCTTTTCTGATGAGATTTTGAAATCTCATGCAAGTTTTTGCATAATCAGCCAAGCATGAGTGAAATAGTTAATCAAACGTAACACTGAAAACAAAGTGACTGCAATATAAGGAGGACTGACTTCAGTGATGCTGTGCCCACTTACTGGCAATGTGTTTCTCCTTTGATGTACAGTTGGGTAATTGGAGCTCCTGCCTATTGATTATTAGCTCAGAATGAGGCACTGTGCTTTGGAAGCTCATAAAGTTCGTGGGAAGCTGTGGTGTAATATGGCAAAGTCTGTGCCTTCAAGACTGCTTCATATGTCTGCAGTGAGACGATTACAAAGTTCAGGTAATTCTGAGAGTTACATTAGAAATCAATTCTGTGCATCTGCCTCGGAGTCTAAAAACATTGAACACTAAACCAGGTATGTGGAGCATTGAGAGTTCTACATACAAAGAAATGCAGCGTATCACTAGGGTGTGAAAGCCTCTCTGCCAGCTAGAGACAAATGTTCTGCCTGGATTTTAATAGGCGCATTCATTACTTGTGCAGCTATGCATGCAGAGGCAAGGACGGAGCGAGCCCAGCCCAGCAAACGCACACCCATAGAGAGCTCTGCGGGACTCAGGCATGTTTGTAAGGCACAGTTTGCAAACCTCCCCCATCGCCGCTGCTTGCTGCTCCCCGTATCGCCCAGCAGAAGTGATGCAGTGTCCTTCACCATCCACACCAGCTTCTCTGGCTTTTTCCGTGTGCATTGTTTTCCAGGCTTTTTCCAGCTGTGGATTACTTTTAGCAAAGAGGCTGGCTCCTGTGGCTCGCCTTCTCCCCCCTGCACAGTCTTGCAACCTACACCATCTCCTTGCTACTCCTGGCAAGCTCACTGCTACCGTCCTCGCTCACAGTTAGAAAAGCAAGGAGGCATTTGTGGTTATTTCCAAAATCTGTAATGATGTAGGGGGCTGGGGTTGGGAAAGGCATGCCCAACTCTTCGGCAAGCAGCTCTTGCTTGTCGAGGTGTTTGTCAAGCTGGTGGGCATGTTACAAGGAGTGTTTGGCCAGCCAGAATGGCTGGTGGCACAGACCGAGTGGCTGGCTGCAAGGCTTACATTTTTTATTAGTTTGCTTTCAACTCCCTAGTCTGAGCAGCACAAGAGGTGGCATCTGAGCTGGGGTGTTTGGCTGCCACTCATGACTTAGCCAGGTTTCTCAGCAGCGATACTGCTTGGTGCCAGGCACAGATGTAGCAGGTCAACATCTGGCAGCTGCTGCATGCCTGCTGTGAGTAGTGACACCTTGAAAGAAATCGGCTGGCAGGGATGCTTTTACCCCTCTGCTGTCTCAGATGAGTCTGTGCAGTCCAGCACTGCAGCAGAACCACACTCTGCTCGCCTTCAGGACCCCACTCTTCATCCATCCTGCCCATGTCTGTCCTGCTGAAGCACAGCACTGCCTGAGCATACAGGGAGGCATGCTGTGGATACAGCTTCTATGAGAGCCTGGATGGGTGAACAGCTTCAGTCTCAGGCTGGATGTGCAGCTCTTGGCACTGCCACGCAGGTGGCGGTACCTCTCCCAGTGTCACCACAGCAGCGAGATAACAAAAGTGGTGAAGCCAAAATAGTGAGGGCCTTAGCACAAGTCAGATCCGAGCTGGGCACTGGCTACTAACCCACATTAAGCATTTGCTGCTGCTGTCACTGGTGCTAACTGGGCTGTGCTGACATCCTCTGGTGACATGGTTATTCTGCTGCAGCGGGAGGACTCAGCCACTGGAACTGGAGAGCTCAGGCTGGAGCGCAGCCCTTTTAACACAGGGAGTATCTTTTCTGTAATTTCAGTTTGTTTGTGGAGAGTCCCTGCAGTGCCTCGGGGCTGGCGTGCTGTGCAGGATGAGCTCACTGCTGTGTGGGAATACCGGCAAGGCAGATCTGCCTCCTCCGCACTGCAGGACCAGGGCTCCCTGCAGACAGCCAGCAGGAGCAGGTGAGGAGTTGGGGTCTCTCCTTGTCTCAGGGCTCCCAACTATTAACACCATGTGCCCAGGCTATCCCCGTCAACTTTGGAGGCCACGCCAGACCATGTCTCCAGACTGACTACCCAAAATTATCTAATGTATTTTGTTTTCCCATCTGAAAACCAGTGCTGCCACTGGTGCTCACTGTTTTCATCTTGAAAAAGTGCTCTGTCTGGCTGAAGCCTTTTGAAGCCCAAGTCTCTTCAAGAAGTTGTGTTGATTAGTATCAAACCAGACAGCAGGGACGAGAGCCAGGGCAGTGGGAGTGGGGAGCATCCTTCCACATCCTGGTGTATGTCTTTGGCCTCTCTGGTGACCCAGGCAGGGTGCCACGGATTTTTGCAGGCAGTGATCTTGCTGTTGGATGGGAGCAGGGCCCTCTGCAGCATGCACCAGGGAATATTTTCAGTTTGGTTTTAAATCTGAGGTGGTGGCGGCTGGGTGGCTCTTTAGGAGCAGATGCTTGAACTGCCATTTCACTTGGCTGAATTAACTGCTGACACCAGGTTGGCTTAGAAAAGACCATGAAGGATCATGTCATGCTATGGCATAGATGATCTGATACTCAAAATTAGCTATGAGGTCTGATAGCAAGCCAGTGACAGCTTAATGCATTGGGTCAGCTTGATTTTGGTTTAATGCTTGGGGGTTGTGCTGAATGGCTCAGTAGGGGGATATTTATCAAACTCTAGGGCAATGAGGTCCCCATAGTCTGAGGCGTTTGTCAGGGGCAGAGATGTGTGTGTGGTTTTCATAAGGGAAAGGAAAGGTCCCTGGAACAGGGGAGGTGGAGGCAGCTGTGCCCTAAAGCACCTCTCTAGAGGCAGGGGCAGTGGAGGAGGAGAACCCATCCCCAACGCTGCCTCCCACTCCACCAACCTGCAGTGTGGTTTTGCACCTGTACAAAACCATGTGGGGAGGAACAGAAATACTCTGCAGTTTGTAATCCTCATTGCTCTATGTAAAACTCATCTGTCAGACAAGGTGAATTCTACCTCTCTGAGTCAATGAGGAAAGCTTTTTCCTGGACTGATTACTCAGGAAAAATCCCCAGGAAGGTATTTTACCCCTGTGGTGGGATAGGCTGGTTGTCTTGGCCTGTGTGTCAGCATCCCTGGGCATGTTTGTGGAATCACATTGAAGTTGGTTGAGGGGCTCGTGTGTTTATCATCAGGATCTGTTGAAACATTGATCTGATTAGAGGAAGAACGAAGGGCTGTTAAGCAGTACGGCTGGTTGTAGTCTGATTGTGCCTGGACAGGCTGCCTATGTATACTGATGACTAGTGTTTATGGATGTTGCCTCACATGTATGTAGCAGGAACATCAAGCTTACCCTAATGTTCTATGAGAGAGACCCTTGGGAGAAGTTGTCATTCAATCAGCAGAAGCAGGAGTCCTTTCAGGAACTTACAGAGCAGAGATGTCACCTTTTTCCTTTATTTTTTTTCTCCAATAAATATTTATTTCTGTCCAGAAGGCAAGAAAAAAAAATGTTCACCTGCTTTTCACTTTGTTGCCATCACTCTGGCTTTTGATGGTGCTCTTGCTTGCTGGAGTTGGGTCTTTCTTGTTTTCAGACCTCTTGAGGCTATTGAGCAACCAGACGATGGAAGAAGACCTTTCCCTGGGAGATGCCCAACCAAGAGCACCGTGTTCTTTGCTGAGGCATGTAAGGCTTGAAGGGTGTCTCTAGCTTTTGTGCTTGCTATTGTGTGAGGGGCTGGAGGGCAGATTCTGGGGCACAGTGTGGGCCCTGTCTGCAGTAGGGGCAGAGCAACAGCAGGAGTGAGTGGTTTATGAGACACTGAGCCCTGCCCTGCCTGTGAAGCCAGCTAGTTTCTGCTGGTTTTTGAGATGTCTTCTTAAAGCATAAAGAAATTCTGTACAGCAAGCTGAAATTGCCCAATGTCCTGTGCTCACAAGGGAAATGTAGCTTCAGTACAGATCTAAGAAGATGCTATGCACTGTGATTGATAAGTATGATACACAAAATGTGACATGTTTCTTTGAAAATAACATTAGAAATCCTTGGTTTATTCTTTGTTTATTTGTATGAAACAAAAGAAAAGACGATAAATCCATTTATTGCAGAAAGTTTTCCAGAAAAAAAAAGGGGGTGGGGGGGCTTTTGCCACATATATTATCACTATATAACTGAGACTTTCTTTCCCAGAAGCTTTTGGTGTCTTGCTCTTTATTCTGTGCCCAAATTATGTGATGGGTAAATGATCTTGTCAGATGTCACCTTAAAGGAATTGAGTAGTACAAGAAGAGCAAGATTAAAATAGGAAAAAGGCAAAAGCACAAATGCTCTGTTAACTTTGTAGAGTGCAAGCTACTAATTTCTAGTAGATCACTCTGTGAATTAGCAGAGAAGCAGGAATGGGAATGCTCTAGTCCAGCTTGCTAAAAACCACCCAGTGGCCAGGCTCATCATATTTGTCTTTTTCTCTGACCCATTTAGATTCCATCCTCTTAAAGGATGTTTCTCCAAATGACAGTGTTTAACTAATGCAGAATTCCTATGTCTGAAGGACAGTCTGTGATCCAGTCCATTGACTCCTGATTTCATTTAAACTGCAATTCATTATTTTCTTCCTGTGCTCATTCAAGAATCCATTGTTCATTACTCTTTCATCCCTCTTTGATTGGAACAATTTGTATCTGTCGTTCATACATTGGCCAGATAATGAAATAATCATTTGTGCATCTACACAGTATTTTATATTTATTTTTCACAGTGTAATTCACTTTGTTGGGTCATCTTATCATTCTGGAACAAATTGTGATCTTGTTTAAGCATTCGGTAGTTGGTAACAGTCTGCAACTGCCAATGTCAGGACACATGGCTGAATATTGCCCATGGCTGAATATTGTCCACAGACAAAACAGTGGTCAAATTCTTATTATAAAATTATTGTTGATCCTCCAGCTAACAAACAAGCCCATCTTCTAGGAGGAAGGATTCTGCTGGCCTTGATCCGTGGTCTTGATCCAAAGTACATTGAAGTTATTGTCCTGCAGTCTTTCCCAGGGTTTGGGTCAGCCTTTCTGAGAGACATAATAATAAGGGATAAGATTACCTTAATAAAAATGAAACCAGATGATAATGCACCCAGAGCACAATTATGGTGCTATTCTATGAGCTCCTGTTCTCAAGCAGGTCAGCAAGGTTATGATTTCTAGCGGGGTCAAGAGATTAGGAGAATAAACTAACTATTCTAACATCAAATAGATAGAAATGTGATTACTGATTGGTTAATTCATTTTTCTTCTGTGAATCTATTTCTGTTCAATTAATTAAAATGACACATATGTTATACTCTCCAAATATCACTCACGTTATTATGTAAAGGTTGAGTTAGTCATTATGTTGGAAAAGGTCAGGGCTTGAATTTAATGCTGGAGGGAGATACTGTCTTCCATTCACTCATCATAATTACCATCCAGTTCCTGTCCTACCTGCTGATGGGATCTTGGCTATGGTTTTTAATGGACTTGCCACATAAAGTGCCTCCCTCCAAGAGCTTCTCCAGCAAAGTCAAGATTCAGTTAGATAATGCGGTCTTTAAATCCATTTCTTTGGTGTGTGAACTGAGCTGTATCTGTGGCCGTATGTGCGATTCTTCTGTCTTCTACTTGTCTCAAGATATGTATCACTAGAGACCTCTAGGAGAGACTCTTTTGTGTTGTAAAATTTATGTGAAAGCTCTGAAGATGCATGGAAGACTGAGGCATAGATTCACAGAACAGACCAGTGGTAGAAGAAGGGTAGATACATGGAGGAGTGGGTGACAGCACAAGGGTGACTTTGCTTCAGCCTCAGACCCATTGACCTCAATAACTTGATCAGCCTATGCACCTAGGCAGTTCTGATGGATGTGGGAACTGAAGCACTCAATGGTAAGTGAAGATTATAAATGAAAAATAAAGATTATGTATGACCATATAAAGATATGACCCTTTGTTCATCCCTTCAGCTCCATGGGGAGCCAAAGTTGGTTTTGCTACTGGTCAGCAGGTGAGTGTCAGTGATGAGTGAACCATAAAATGAGCAATTCTTGTTAACCTGGAGCATTTCCACACACCCATGGATATACTCAGAAATAACCTCAAAATAACCCAAAACAACCTAAAAATAGCCAGAAACGCACACATAGAATCACAGAATCATTTAGCTTGGAAAAGACCTTGGAAAAGACCTTGGAAAAGATCATTGAGTCCAACTGTCAAAGGCCACCTCTAGCAGACAGAAGAGAATAAGTGAATGTCAGCAATGGTGGGTTTGATATGACTATGAACAAGGCACGGAGACTGGTGTTTCCACCATGTCCTGGGAATAATTTCCCATTTCAAGTCTCTGTGAGGGTGATGGTGTTGGTGCATCTGCTATATGGATATGTGGGGTTCGGTCTTCAGGGCCACCCCTCCAGGACACTCTTCTATTCTTGGAAACATCAAATCTTCTTGAAATGGAAATGGTCAGATGGATATTTTTTGGCCTCATAAAACAGCCACAGAATATATCGTGTTTCTATCAAGTAAAGAGATTAAATGTTTGCTTATGCTGTTTGGAATAGGAGTTACTGAGGGGACACGTGGCCATGGGGGTTGCCAGTCTCTAAACATAAATCTGTGGCCACGTTTGTAATTTTAATGCCATATGGAATATATTTTATGCTATTTTAATGGCTTAGAAATACTTTTTTGGTAAATATATAAATTTTTCTTAGTTACGCTCTATTAACTGGTGTTTAGTTAACATGCATGTAGACTGCATCAACCATTTTAATAGAACAAGAAGGGGAAGAAATACTGTAAGACATGAGCTAGCATCAGATTTATCTGGAGCAAGAAAATATCAGCAGAAACAAACTGTCGCAGGATGTTAAAAAATCACCTGCTTCTTAGAGGAGATACAATTGGGTAACGATCCATGGAAACATGAACATTTCAGATTGCATATCTTCTATTCAAATTTATGACCAGCTGTCAGAGCGCTGGTGCCCCTCACTCCATGAGAGGGATTACTCTTTGCCAAACCGTAATGAGCAGATTATAGGTGGCACTAGAAAAAGTATGGGACTCTTTGAGAAATGGCAGTGCATCGTATTAACTTCTCTCTGATGTTAGCAATTTCCCATCATATTGTATTACCAATCACTGTCACTAATATATCATGAAATTCAGATGTATAATGTAGTGTACAACTCAACCTTTCATTTCAAAGGTTTGTTACCCATAATCCTGCATGAGTCATTAGTAATGTCACTGAACAGACTAAAACTCATTCACTTCTTACAGCATTTCCCTTGCTGGCAAACAACTGACATATCACACATGGGCACAACACTTAATTCTCCAGAGAGCTTTGATTGCATCATTGTGCAATGTGTGCCTCTTTAATGGGCAATCAGGTCTACACACAGCCTTCAACTATCCCCAGTCTGGCATTCCCCACTGGATGGCTGAGCAGCTGGGTACTCTGATAAAGCATCTATTTTCTTTTCATTAAATTATTTATCTATTGAAATGTGTTTGTGACATTTTAAAGGCAATATCATGGTAAAAGGTAAAAATACAGCCACCAAAAATGTTAAAACTTAAGGGTACAGTTGAAATTTAGGAAAGAACATAGATTTTTAAAATTTTTTTTTAGAACTTGGTCTTGTCTGCATAAGTCACTTAAAGGCTTGTGGCCCAAGCTTGGGAATGAAGGTAAGTACCCAGGTCCCTCAGGAGGCAGAAGCGCAGGGGCAGGAGCGAGGCCCACTGCTATCCATCTGGAAATGAGGCACGGATGAAAAACAGATGTTGCTGGACCTGTTCTCTTAGTTTTAAGTGCAAGGACAAGCTCTCAAGACAGGCTCAGCAGAAGGGGTCACAAGGAACGGGACTGCCAGTTCATCTCCAAGACAGAAAGAAATGGCTCTAGGGAGTCTTGACCTACTTGTTGGGTTGTCGTATTCCTCAAATGGATTTATTGAACTTCGCCATGGTGGTGTTGGGCCAGTTCTCCCTTTTGCAGAGGTTGTCTTGAACCATGATTCTGTTCCCCAGAGTGATATGCCCTCTAGCAGCCACGCATTTGCAGTTTTGCCGGTGAATCATCTGTCCTGCATAGACGGGCTACAGGACAGGGCTGTGTTTGACAGTGAGCAGTGAATAATAATTTTGACAGTGTAGATATGTGGTAAATTTTAATTTAACTTCCATTTCCTCCTTTTGCTCACGTGAAAGTTAAATGGGATGGTGTCAAGAGCTTTCCTGAGCCAAGATGTATCACATCCCTCTCCCCTTTGGCTCCATGTTAATTATTCTGCAAATCGGTTTGCTGTGATTTGCTTGAGAAATATGTTTTCACACCTTCTCATTATCAGACTACACATGTAAGTGCTCAGCTGTTTTACAGGGTCTTTTTGCAGGTGATAGTTTGTCCGGTGGGTCTGTGCCTCCTGTGACATCTATGTGACATCTTCCTCTGTGGAAATCCAGTGAGTTGGTGCTTCTGGTTGAAATTCAGAGCTGGCACTTCTAGCAACAGAAAAGGTGGGTATGGTAATGGCACCCTATACTGATAACTTAGACCTATCAGCAGATCACTCATGAAGGAGATGATGCTCTTGTTCCACAACCTTTGTCTGCCCAGTGGCAAGATCGTACTTCCTTCTGGTTCACCCTGTTTCACAGCTTACATATAATATCTGGAAATATCATTCTCTTTCCAATATCTGGGTTAGAAACACACTAATAGATTGCCTATTTATTCAGTTTCTTGTTTAAGTAATTTTTTAATATATTTTCTTTTCAGTCCTTAATGTAAGTTTTTTCCTTTTTTTTTTTCCAGCACTCTTTCATCAAGTCCAAGATCAGGTCAAGAGCTTTGGGGCCAGCAGGACATTCTGTTCATGAGAGTACTTGGACAGACTGATGCTGCAGCGTGTTTGAGGAATTTAGAGAGAAAACAACACATTTAAAGTGGCAGATGAAGTACACGGCAGGCAGAGTAGTGGCATGGCACTGGGTCTGTAAGGTTATCCAGCAAGGCATTGTGGTAGCTTCTTGATTTTGCCTCCCATGGGCTGTGTGGAGGTGACATTACAGCTGTACTTCCAGCTCACATGGCCAATGAAGCTGCAGTCCTTAATGCTGGAGAGAGTGAGGTTCATTGTTGATACTCTCAGCAAAAGTGCAGGTCCAGTGGTTCCTGTATCATCAATTCAAGTACTTAGCCTGCCACTCCCAATTTATTTCATGAAGTGTCTGCAGTCTCCATGTTTGCTAATGTCATGATGGTGATGTATCTATTCTTGTCTCTGAAAGGATGCAAAAGAGGGACATTAGAGCCAACATGGTTCTTTTAAATACCTTGTTGGCAGGGAATATCAGAAATGCAATCCGTTTTTGAAACACAACTTGCTAAAATTATGTTTCAAGAAGTATACGATTATTAAGATTGATGCTTGTGGTGGTAACATACATGGCATTTTAGCTGTTCCTATATGATTTGGCTGAGTGATGGTTTGTGACCTGATTGGCATGCCAGCATTTTTGCCTATACAGATAATCAGACAGGAATACTCAAACCATGACTAAAAATGAGATCCAAGCTGTTATCAGTCTAAATCAGGTTAAAGGCACGTGAATCCAGGAATGATCAGTGACATTCATCACTATCATCATCAGTGACACCATCAGTAACTTGCAGTAAAATAACTTTTGCAGCCTGGCCTGGGCTGAGTGTCACAGTGCAGAAACATTACCTGGCAAAGGCTGTAGTCCCACATTTGGGTGCTGTGTGATACAGACAGCTAGTCAGAAAGCTTCAGCAAAACAATTTCTCATCAGAAAATATTAGTTTATCCAACCCAAAAAATACTAACTCTAGAAAAGCACAAGGGTTATGACATTCACCAGCAAAAACTTTATTATTTATACCTTATTTTCTGTAGACTAGGGCGAAGCCCTGGCTGCACTGGTGAGTCCCTGGTTCATCAAGATTCAATTTTGAACACTTTTCAGATCTATTTCTGGCCACCTCTACCACTGTAGCCCTTCTTGGTGTTTAAACGGCAGGAGGAATAGCACTGAAGCCTTCACTTCAAATCCCTGTTCAGCTCTGCACTTTTGTAAATTTTAGAATTTACATAAAACCACCAAGTCTCTCTGCAGTTGCTAAATTGGGCTTTAGGAGAAAATTATTTTAATAAACCCCCCCAAGTAGAATGGAGGGATGTCTACATGCCTACATATATCTTGCATCTGCATGCCTATTTTTTTGGTAAATTTTTTCTGCTCTAATTCAGGTAAACCAGATGTTTAATGACTTGTCCAAATGTAACTGCTGCGCTATGAGAAAGTAAAACTTCAACCATGCCTAATTTTTAGTAATTCATATGTATTATGAGTGGTATTGGCGTTCAGGTCTCATTCTGCCCTCTAATGACTATTTCTGCCTGTTAGAAAGTGGGCTGGGACTGGTAGTTATGGGTGAGACCCTGAGGCTGGAGTCTCTTTGGAACTTGGAGGCTAGGAGGAAAGTGGTGCTTTTGCAGAAGACAGTGAACATAGCTGCAGCTTGAGTCTTTGTCAGCGCAAAAGAGAGAGCTGTTTTCTCTTCCAACATGTTGTTCCACTGTGGCATTTGTTGCTGTGGGAGACTAGGGCCAAAAGCTAAAATGGTGCAAAAAACAATTAGATGAGTTCATGGCAGAACGATTCAGCATGGGCTATTACACACCAGGAGACAGCCTCTGGCTCAGAAAATCTCTAAGCCTGGATCACTGGCGACCATCAAAGCACCCCAGGCAATTATTATTGTGTATTTGTCCTGTTCTTAATCTTATCTGTAGACATCTACAGCTACTTGGTGCTGGAGACAAAATACCGAGCTAGAGAGACTTCTGACCTGAGCCAGCCCGGCTGCTTTCATAAAGCAGAAGGAGATGGCTTGTTTTCATGTCTGTTTTAGACAGCACTTGAAGATGTGAAGTCTGTATGATGTCTCTGTTAAGTGATGTGAGCTCTCAGCGTCTCCGAGAGCAGTTCCTCTTATAAAGAGCTTCAGCTGTCCATTAGGAGACAGTCCTGAGGAGGCTGGTAGTCATTCGTTTATCCTCCTAGAGAACATTGTTTCTGTGCTGGGGTTTGCTTTGGTTCAAGTTAGTAAGGAGTAGGGGGAGAAAAAAAATACAAAAAAAAGCAAAGGGTGATTTAGCAATTCCAGTGTCAGCAGGAGCTGATCCCAGCAGTTCAATATAGTCACTAAAAGCAGAGAAAATCCAGGAGATTTCACTGGAAGTGAGCAAGAGCTTGACAGCTGAGAAATGCTAATGTAAGTGGGCAACTGAGAGCAAAGGGTGGAGGGAGGGTGGTGTCATTTAGCATCACTTATAGAAATGCCGTTTACGTCTGAAGGGAGTCTGTAGAAAATCTGCCCCTTTTTGCTCAGCCTCTGTCCTCTGCCACATGTGTCTCCTGCCCAGTCTTGCCGCACCAGTGGGCGTCTCTGCACTTTCAAAGCCTCATGTAATGCAGAGTATCTCCAGACCAGCCTGGGTTCACCCAGCCTGAGGGGACCTGCTCCTCTGCTGCTGTCTGGAGTGACAGCACAGAGATGCTAACAGTGCAGCTAGAGCATCCTCCTGTTCTTGCTGAACTGCTACATTCTGCCCCAGGGATGGGGAGGATAAACAGTGGATGATGCAGGGCTGGTACAGGGCAGAGGTGGGTGTTTAGCCTCAACACACCAGCGTATTTTTTTCTGATGTAAACCTCTGCTCAAATAGCCTGTTTCTTTCAGTGGCGTAAAAGCTGGTAACATTGGTGTGTAGCTGCTGTGCTGCTTCTGTTGGAAACTTTCCCTGTTTCTCACCAGTCACTGGGTTCCCTGGGTACTCAGCATGCAGTTTCATTTCTGTCTTACTGCATCTCTGGACTTCTGGCAGGACCTCATTGCCAAATGAGGCCAAATCTTTTTTTCATAACAGCAAATGTGGGCATTTTTGCTGTATTAGAGGTAAATTTCTCACCTGAACATCAAAGCCAAATATTCCTGCAGCAGTGAGTTGGTGCCAGGCACCCATGCTGTGTTGCAGACAAGATTTACCCAAGCTCGATCCAAGACCGAGGACAGTGCACACAGTATTTAGGCTGTCGATACATCAGCAATAACTTCCTCTGCACCTGGCAACAGTTCTCTGGCTATTCTCACTCTCTGTACAATTAACTATTTAACATTTGACAGCTCAGAAAAGCTCAATTGTGCTCTAGCAATGGTCTGTGAATCCATTCCACAACCCAACACTCCTAAATCACTCCCTGGCCTCTATTACAAGCAGCGTTGTCCAGCGCATGAAAGAAACAGCTGAAGCAATTGGACCTTGGTCTCACTATAACATCAGAATTGGGTTATTTTCTGCATCTAAGTAATAGTTTTATTGTCTCAGGATAAGCGTTTTTGGCCTTTGAGATCTTACTTTGAGATTTTCTCTCACAAATACCCGATTTCATTAAATATCCATGCTGGACACTGTGCTTTCCTAAAGGGGAAAAAACAAAAACAAAAAAAAAAAAAAAAAACCAGGTCGTAACTGCAAACGAAATCCTTTCTAATTTCTGAAAAAAATCCTTTCTAATTTCCTGAATGGCATTGTTCAGAGTTTCAGAGGTAGCATTCCCTACCATGGACCATATGTGCAACGGGATACACTCCAGTAATTCTCCATAGAGGGTTAATATTGAACAATTAAACATAATATTAAAGAATCAGATTTACAGGAAAGAGTTCTGCTTTGTTGACCATGCTAATAATAAAGTTCTGCAGGAAGATAACCTCTGGGTTTCTGTAATCCAGACTGCTTTTGTGCAGGTTATTTCTGGTTCCTGTTAAATGTTTAGTCTTAAGATTCTTAATAGCTACTTGAATTTGGATGTTTCTGCAGGCATCCCTGAAGCGACTCCTTACTAATGATAGGCTTCAGCAGGTTGTGGGTGTGTTAATTTGAATTAATTATAGCATATTTGACTTCCTTTGCTATAAAATTGACTTGCCTAATTTGCCCAGTAGAAGTTGTCACTATAAAATCCAGAAGGTTTATGAGGATAAAGATCTTGGGCTTCTGGTGACCCTCCTAAACACATAATCAGACCAGAACTGAAATCAAACATGAGATCTCATGTCTGCATTTAGGGTCGATGGGCATCCGTAAACCCTGTGCATGCAAACTCCAAACATTTTATGATTTTATAATATTCTAATTGAGAAGGTGGGGAGGAGTCCCCAGTCTCCTGGGGAACTGCATTAACCATGGATTTTTCACTTTGTTTCCAAGACCAGCAAAGTCGGTCCTGTCACTTCACTGAGTGAGAGTCACGATGGGGACAACTTCATTAATCAGCATAATGGTTCTCAGGGGCTGGGGCCACAGATGGAGACCCCAGGTCTGGCAGAACCTCAGGGAAGCCACTTATCACATGGCAGAGGACCAGCCACTTCGCTGAATTAAAAGGTAACAACAGTTCCCAAAAGGCTTCCCAGCTCTTGGGATATCAGTTTCTTTGGGATGGGGGGAACAGGATTGTGCTGAGCCCTCAGACCCACATGCAAGCCCGGGAATGCTGGTGTGCAGCTGGAGGGTTGGCAGGGGCTCTTCCTACCATCTGTTAAGGAAAAAGCTTAATCAAAGGCCATGTGTTTCTAAGGATTATTCATTACCTGGTGTGCTGATGTATCCTTAAGGAAAACATTGCCATATCGAATTAACAGTGCTGAGCCAGCAGCCTCTCCATATTTGAGTTTTAACTCTAAAAACTAGAGAGGATGGCATTCAGTGTTCTTAGGAAGAACCCAGTTAAAATGGGGAGCAGAAAAAAAACCTAAACAACTAACAAAACAGAACAAACAAACAAACAAACAAAAAAACAATGTAAAGGAAATATATTTTTTTAAAAGGAGACAGAGCAAGCCATAGATCCTGGAGGTTAGGGATTTATCTGTGTGGTCCAGCAAGGTCAGAGCTGGGGTCCTGTATACCTCCCCTGGGCTGTGCTGGCAGGACTGAGCCTTTCAGAACAGCACAGGTATCACACATCACTGTGAAAAGTTTCCACTTCACCCTCCACCCCCCACTTTTTTTTCCTCTCTATGTGAGGAGTAAGGGGAGCAGGAAGGAGAGATGGAGTTTTGTCAGCAATTTCTGAATGGGCTCTAATATGAGGCTTTTTACCTTTCAGTAAGAATGAGAGAATTATATACTGCCCTGCCGAGCCAGACTTCAATATCCTGTCCAGCCCACATGTGTGGCTAATTTGTCTTTTTATATTGTCAACATTAAGACGCTTTACACCAAGATTAACTCTGTTGGTAATTTGACTTTATTGGTGCCTTGAACACTGCACTATGTAGGCTGTATTTTTATAGCTAATATATGGAAGAAAATTTTTGTTCTTTTGCATGTGATTCTCTTGGGCTTTGTCTTCATTAGCCTCCAAGCTTGTCTAAGATGGTAAAAAGATCTGCTCCTGTTCATGAGCAAAGCCAGAAGAGAGTTTTGTACAGGCTGTGCTACGATTGTGAGAGGAGGCTGATTTCTTGTTCAGGCTTAAATGTTGTTTGATTAATAAAATACATCAATTTGCATGCAGTTGGAAGTTAAATAACAGCACTGATACCAAGTGCCTTTCGCATGTGTGTAAGAGCAGGTTTGGGGACTCTGTACTGTACAGAAGGTACAGGGGTTTGCAAATGTGCCATGTTGACCAACAAGCCCTCGCAGGGCACTGATGAAGCAATCTCATCCTCAAAAAGATTAAACAATAATATATGGCAGGGACCATGTGGAGCAGTCTAAACTGAAATGCAAAACTGGAAACAGCTTATTAAATTCTCAGGCTCTTTTGCATGTTATAAGAAAACCAAGGTAAGAATAAGATAACTTGAAAATGGGTTAATTATAATAACCTAAGCATTAAGGTATATGTTTTCCATAATAATATGTTTAACCAGTGTAGAATTTTCATAATAATTGGTTCAGCCAATGTAGATTTCAAGAGTTTGGCTGCATCATCTTTTGTTATAGATCGACATGGAATTTAAGGATAAATAATCTATGGTGAAATAGAATCAAGATAAAATGTTGAAAGTAAGTTCATAAAATTGAAATTCCAGTATCGAATTTCAAAATTTAAATTCCACAAAATCGATTCCAGTACCTGAAGGGGACCTACAGGACAGATGGGGAGGGACTCTTGATCGGGGAGTGTAGGGAAAGGACAGGGGAAATGGTTTTAAACTGAAAGAAGGGAGATTTAGATGAGATTTCAGGAAGAAATTATTTGCTGTGAGAATGGTGAAACCCTAGCCCAGGCTGCCCAGAGAAGCTGTGTCTGTCCCATCCCTTGAGGTGTTAAGGCCAGGCTGCATGAGGCTTTGAGAAACCTTGTCTGGTGGGAGGTGTCCCTGCCCAGGGCAGGGGGATTGGAACTTAATGATCTCTAAGGTCCATTCCAATTCTAACCATTCTATGATTCTATGAAATGAATGTATGTATCATGGTATGGTAACGTCCAAGGCAGAGGAGGTGACGAATGGAAAGAGCAATCCAAGTGACCTCACTGAGCAGGAAGGGACACCAGGGCAGCACTGAGTTCCTGCTCCTCTCCAGCAGGATAGGGTTCAGCCCTGAAACGGTGTCCAGGGATAACTTTGCTATTCAAAGCTATATTTGTTCCTTGAATCTTGCTGTGCTGGGTATTACCAGTTAGTAATGATTTTGTTCTTAGAGTAATTCCATATTTCATTTGTTGTGTTTATCGGGTAGAGCATACGCACTGAGTAATGAACCAGGAGAAGCTGACTGATTTGGTGGTTTGTTTGCTCAGATGCTGAAGTTGGTTGGTGATCAATTATGGTTTTGTTGTTCAGGAAAATGCTAGTTTTTAGGAGCATTAATTTCTGTGTGTAGTTACAGTGGAAAGAATGTGCTCCAAGATTATTTTATTCTAACTAGTTCTAGAACTCCCAGTACTGGAAAAATGAAACTTCAAAGTTATGTTTCCTATGGTATTTTACATTAATTTTAATCATATTATTCTTCCTTTTATGAATAATTTCTCTGGTGCTCATAAACCACAGAAATTTATATCATCTGCTCTGACTACAAGTTTATATGATAAATTGTTATATGCAGAATTTGCCTGTTTCTTTATGAGATTTAATACCTTACTCTGTTTTGGCATAAGGAAAATTTTCCACAACTTTGTGCATCGGTACAATCCAGACCCTGCTCTGGGTGTCCTTCAAGCCTGTCAGAAATGCACATCAAGATCAGATATCAGTTATCTCTAGATCAAATCAAATAACCCCACTACGGCATGAATGCAATTAAGGTAAATGTACTCATAAAAGCCCTACGGATTCCACACAGCCTTGCCAGCCTCCTGGCTTACAATTAGAGTGGCCTTTTGGCTGTACTATGTGTCTTCCCTATAAAATTAGGTTTTTTCTTTTTTTTTTTTCTTCCAAATTTCTTTTAGGTGTTTGTGTGCACCAATTGGGTTTTTTTCTTGCTTTGGGACTTTTCTGAGTTTGTGTGTGCATTTAGTTGTCTCCTAAGGGCTGTCTGTCCTCAAGCTGCTGAACAGGCACACATCCATTCCCGATGAAGATCCTGTTTTCCTTAGGCTCCTCCATCAGCTCCACCTTTGACTCATGGAGTACATGTCAATTAACCATCCTGCTGGCTTTAAGAGAAATATGCCTGCAAACCCAGGCTGACAATCCACATGAGGAAAAATAGTGAAAAGGGAAAGCTTACTGTTAGAATAAAGAGAAATAGAATAGAATAAAGAAAACTCTGAAACTAAAATTTTGTTCACAGGAATGAAACGGCAGTTTGTTCAACAACTAATTACCAAAGGAGCTACACAGACATACACACATGAAAAATCAATATAGTTGATGAATCCCCTGCTATTTCACAGTTAAGGATAATTCATTTCTAATATCCCTCAGTATTTGTGTGTATGAGCATCAATTATGAAGAAGCATAATAACTGTCACAAAAATTTGGCTTATGCGGAAGACCAGGATACCAGTTTCTTATTGTTGGGTCTTTCTTTTTGAAGTCTAGGAAATTTAACAGAAATTAATAGAAAAATGGAGTTGAGTGCACTGTTGAATAGCAAAAAAAGAGTACTTTATGTATTAAAAAGTGCTTCTAACGGCATCTATTTTCATAATAGTTTTTTGTTGAATGAATGGCTTGGACAAAAGCACTGGTAAATTGCCTGAAATGAGACTACCTGACACTCGAACAGCTGTTAATGGTAGGTAGCTCCTTGGCTTCTTGTTATGTTTCATTCTTGCATTTAATCCTATCCTTCTTTGTCCATTACGCAGAAGGGCACTGCTTTGCTTAAAGGGTTATGTATGTTGCCAGGAGTTGGAAAAGATGCGGTTACATTTTAAACCTGTCTTTGCAGATGGGACTCACATGTCCTATTGAGATTCAGCAGAGCTTCACTGAGGTTGGAGGCCTTTGGAGAGGGCCCCTGGAAAGGCTTCCCTGCTGCTTTGTGGAGGTGAATCTCCCCAGGGGAGAGAAGCTATCAGCAGCCACTCCATCACTAACCACGCAGGACATTTTCCATTTTAACTCATATTTTTTCTCCTTTTGCAGTGGAATGATACTTACAGAGCAGGAGCTAAATCTCTCTTAATCTTAACAGTATTTTTGGGCTCTGCTGCCCTAATCTCAGCTGGTCTCCAGTAGGTGTTTCTATGGCAACTCCCTGGGGAGCTTTCCTGTTATCTGGGTGAAGTTAACTGGAAACAAGTAAATATGCTTGAGATGAAGTAGTGCTGGAGAAGACTGATGTGGCCTTCAGAGCGTGGTCTGGAAAAAAAGTCAAATTATTTGCAGGAAACTTCCTCTGAAAGGGGCTTGAAACTCCTACAGTCAACAATTTTTGCCTAAAGCACATTTGACCACCATGGTGCCAGTGCAGTCCCAGGTAGAGGAAAATTTTGCTGCATTAATAATATGGCATATGGAGCTGCCTTGGTTTGAGGTAAAATGAACCAATTTTCTGGTTTACAATTTTACTTTCTTAGCTAGGCCTCTTCTAACTAACTAAACTCTGAAATTAACAGCATGTTCTTTAGAGCTGTTTCGTCTTGCAGTGATAAGACCTGATTATACCGAAGAGTGGTCTGCAGAGAGGCCCTTGCTTATACACTGTAACAACCAAGGTCAGGTAATTTTGTTATTTGCCCCGTTGGATGGTCAGAAGCGGAAAAGCGTGAAGGGATCCAACCTGCAAGGAGGAATGGACAGGACAGGTGACTCAAAACTGACCAACAGGGGTATTCCATCCCATCCAAAACATGCCCCATATAAAAGCTGTNTTGAATCTCTTTCATTTCTTCCTCTCCTCTCTTTTTCTTAAAGGGGGGAGGGAGGAACATAATCTGTCTTTTCTGGTTAGAACCAGTCAGAACCACGACAGGAGCCCAAACTGGCCAAGCCTGGAGGTGCCTTGCTGGGAAATAGGATTTTCACAGGCAGTTTGAGAAGATTTGTAGACCCCGTTCCAACCAATTTATAATAAACCTGGTGTCATGTCTCATTAGCAGACATCTCTGTGTGTTTTCATGCCCTGTGGGTACGAGCCATCCCCCAGTTCACCCTGGGTCTGCCAGGGGGAAACAACACCGTCACCACCCAGCTGATGGTGGCACGGTGGGGCCAGACCTAGCATCACTGCTTGGAGGGGACTGCATTCCTGAAAGTGGGGGTGGTGGATGGGACTGGTTAAAGGGACCGTGTAAAGGTAAAGAGGTCTGGCGGTCTTTCCCTGGCAGCTTTCTGCAATGAGCTGTTGTGGCAGCTTTTCCACAAGTGAATAACCCAGATGATATCAAGTCAGAAGGGTTGTGTCCTGACTCAAAGCCCTCCCACGTCACCCTCCCTCCCGTTTCAAGGCTGCAGATCAGACCTTTCCAGGTTGGTGTTATAACTGACCTTAATACTCTTTTCCTTTGCATTTTCGACGAGCATTTTAGGCCAAGCTGTTGGCAGGCCGGCAGCTATTTCAAATCTTTGAGTTTGAGAAATGTCTCTTCTGGGGAGCTGTGGCCTCCTGCTGCTGTCACCCCAGGGAATGGAAAACTTGCCTCCTTTGCAGCACGAGCTGAGACACCAGCAGTCTCTTTTGCCTGATTCATATTTTGGATACTGGCCACAGGTTGCTTATCATCGGTTCTGATCCCTAAAGCCAAGGTGCTGATTCTAATATCAGGCTGCAGTTGGGTTTAAATCTTTATCTGCAGTCGGTGAGTCTGAGCGCTGAGTGTGCAGAGACGTTATTAGATTATTAAATCAATGACACTCAGGTTATTAGTCACACTCATCCACATTACCTGACACTGTAATGATGTTCTATTTTTACTTCCAGCCTGCTAATGTCCCAGAGGTACTGAAATTATGACCAGAAAATTAATTTCTATACATTTGAGCAAGAAATAGAAGTATAGGGAATAATCCCACATCGACAGTTTAAATCCTAATGGAGCTGTTTGGAAAATCAACAGGAAAGGGAGAGAATTGAGAACTGCGTCTCGCACACAGCCTTCCCTCTGTGCTGCCATGCCAAGCTCTGATGGGTACGGTGGCTGCTAATAACTGGGCCAGACAATTTTAGATGTAACTCATTTGGGGCAATTAGGACTCCTAAGCTGGCATTAATGATTTCACTCGCTAGGCCAATACTTTTTTGCAGAATCTTGTTGCGACAAGCTTTTATTCAGGCGCAAAATCAAACCCAGTAAACAGAAAAGGGCCAGCACGTAGCAAGATGTTGTTCATATTTTCAAAAATTGCTCCTTAAGCACACACAGGCAAATTATCATCCCAGCCCCTAGGTTGAGTTAAGAAGGGAGGCCTGATCTGATGATGCCTGAAGACTGAATTCAATGTTATTTCTGCTCTGCATGACTAATCATCTGCAAGCTGGGAAGAATCTTTTACTGTAGAAAAATACCACGGGAAATACTCAAAGTCCATCCCTGCCTTTGCCTAGCAGAGCAAGCATACTTGCACTCCTGCAGCCAGAGAGCCATAGACAGCCCTTGGGGTCCCACTCTTGCCCTGGAAGCCCCTTGCAGGGGAGCTGCAGGAGAGCACAGGTGTGTGGTGACATTGGAGCAGGATGGGGAAAGCACTGGCATGGAGGCACACACTGGCATGCAGGGCGGGGGGCTGGAAGAGTCAAGCTTGGTGGGGGTACCAGCCAGATTTTTGCTGGTGCAGCTCTATGGTACAGGCACAAATCTTATTGGAGGAAAATACAGAAGGGGAGCATATGGTGAAAAACCCCATGAGGGAGAGCCATTTGCACCCTTTCCGCACGCTGCCCACAACTCCAACTACTCACAAGTTCCCTGAGCTTATTGATTACTGGGTGCAAATCTCCATGTTTCTTAATTATAACTTGTTTTTAATGAGTATCTGCACAGTGTATTTCTTTCATATTTGCAATTCTTTCCAAAGTGCTCATTGTACCAGAAATGGAGCAGGGTAACTTTCTGAGGTCTTCAGCTGAGGAATTTCCACTGAAAAACGGAGAGATGTGTGAGTATGAGCGTGGGGGTAGGTACTGCTGGTACCTGATAAATGCATGTTGCAGGATGCTCTCGTGAGCAAAGTTTGTAGTAGAATTATAATGAGCTGAGTTGTTTAGGTGTAATTAAAAGATGGGGTGAGAACTTGTATAGAAATCCTTTTCTCCAAGCTTTGGGAAACCTGCTAATAAGACATAAACATTTAGCAGCTCAGCTGGAGTACAGTGTACTCTTTGGTTTAACATTAAAGGGACTCTGTCAAGTGGTTTTAATTAATTAGCTAGGTTTTAAATGAAATCAAGTCAATTTGGACCAGTTACACTCAAAATTAAAGTTATTTTGAGAATTAAAGTTGTTTGTGAGAAATGTCTTTCAAATTCTGAATAGCTTAAAGACAATGAAAATTAAAAATGCCTTTAAGAAACTGGGTGCACATGGCTCCCTTTCCTGTTCCCATTTGCCCATAGAATGGCCAGTATTTTGCAGATCTGGCATTACTGTAATTGTTATAACAACAGCATGTCTAAATTAGAGCCTTTTAGTCTATGTACGCTGCAGCCAGCATTTACACACTGTCCAGACACGCCGCACTCAGAACCATGGCTTATAGGATCTTGAATATGCTGATTTTCCTTTATATTACCACTTCTCATGGTGCAACATAGCCCTTACACCAACAGATAAATAAGAAAGGTGGGCAAATAGGTCATTTGAATGTCAGTAATGTGATTGCTGAGCTTCAGTTGGATACAGATGTTTTACTCTCAGCCCCCAGTGTCTTTCTGCCCACTTTTGGCCACATTGAGTAGCAAGACAGAAATTTCAAGAATAACAAAAAAATTGTTACAGGCATTGTGCAAATCCACACCTGGATTTGGAGCAAGGAGCTCCACTCCTGGAGCTGGAGCAAGGTGAGATCAGAGAGGGAAGTGGTGGATATATCCAGTTCTCTGGTCAGTGGAGGGGTTTCTGGTTTTCTTCTTGCTGTTTTTGGAAAACAAACACTGTTCTCGCTATTGACCTTTTAAAAGAAGGAAAACAAAACAAAAGTCTGTCTGCTGCAAACCGGTGTTAAACAAAAACAATTGGCTTTTTAAAAAACCTGCAGTGCAGTTGTGCTCTGGGGTTGGGGACCAGGATTCAGAGAAAGGCAGCTGCTTCTGCTTTAATTTATTGCAACCTGAGGATGATTGTGCACACCATCCACTGAGCTCCAGCTCCCTGGGCTCACCTGCTCCTGGGCCACCGGTGGCCAGAACCAGGGCCATCTGCCATGGGGAAAGGAGCAAATCAGCAGGTTTGAGCATAGCTTCCAGTCCTCTTTATGGAAATAAGGCAGATCACTTTCTCCTTGTAATCTGGGAGAAACGTGTGTGCAGAGAGTCCTGCTGTGAGGCAGCAGGACAAGAGGAGGTAAAGCCCCATACACAGGGAAGAAGGAGCATGCTAGGTGGGAAGCCAAGGGACTTTCCTCGAGCAAGAGAGATTTCTGCCTTTCTCCTCTGGCCATTCATCCAGCCACCACCCTGACCAGTGGGCTGGGAGCCCAGGATGTTGCTCCTCTCCCCTTTGTCAGAGCCCAGCTCATCGCTCCTGCATTCCCCTGGTCATCCAGGTCCTCCCAGGCACCCATCCTTTACCTTCTCCTCTTGCAGGGCCCTCCTGGCTAAGGCACATCCAGCACCCCACCTCCCCCCCAGGTTTCCAGTCGCTCTGGTGATTTTAATATGAGCTATGTAAATTCTTCCCAAGAATGATATGATTTTGACAGTCTGATTTGCCTCGCAGGCATCCTCAAACCAGCTCATTTTCTCTTCCATGGAATTTTTGAGTGGCTGGGTGGCATTTGATTATCATTGGCTGGTATATCTGAGCTCTGGGTTTGAGCATAAAGATATTTTAAATGTAATAGGTTTAAGATGTCATTATTTCCATGCTGATGAATTTATACTTGTAACCAGAGAAACTTAGAGCATTTAATGAATTTATTTAGATATCATGGTGCAAGCTTTAAACCCAATCCCTAGTATAAAATTAAATCATGTTGGATAAAAACTAACACCCAGAAGCAAAAACTGAACTGGGTAAATGAATATATTTCAAAAGACAAAATAAATACAGACATAAGGCACCTAGGGGACAGATTTACTAAGAGTTTTTGTAATGGTTTCAATGGCGTTTGTAATAGCATAAAAATACTAAACATGATTTACTAGAAAGGATTTGTGTAGTATTTCATCACTTACTTTTCAGTGCCACCAACCCCTTCCCCACCTCTCCCAGCCCACTAGCAGGAGGTCTGGACGCAGCCAAACACTGGGTGGAGAAAGCTCCAGCTTTGCTGAGGAGCACACAGGCAGCCAGAGAAGAAAGTAAGGCCACTGTTCACTGATCCAAAGGGATTAACAATGTGTTTCTACGCATATCAATTTTGAGTAGAAATAATAATAATATATTGTGTAGAAATAATAATAATTCTAGAGGGGTGGATAAGGAGTGCCCCCACTGTGCCTGGCTGGGAGGTGGCTCCCCTGCAGGACAGCCTTGCCTGCCCTCCCCAGCACCCTGGGGTTTGGATTTACAGAAGTTGAGAGGCCTTCATTACCGGAGCTTTGAAATCGCCTTCCTTGTGCCAAAGCTTTTCTGAATATCTTTTACATCCTATAAAGTTCAAACAAGGAAAGTACCCCCATAGTAATAAAGGAGACTTCAGTTTTCCCTGTGAAAGACTTGGTCATGTCATGTGGGGAGTGATGACACACAGGGCAGGTTTGGAAACACCAGAAGTGATTTATTTTTTTTTTTTTTAAGCATTAGAGAGCCCAGGTGAGGAGAAGAAGCTCTTGGTTTACTCCTGAGGATCTCATTCAAGCTGTAAGTACTGATGAGCTTCTCTAGTACTGACTTTTATCAAATTCAGCATCCCTATGGAGAAAACATCCTACCACAGCTATATTTCATTTTAAAATAAGAAGCTAGATGAAAATGATGGAACTGAAGAAATCAGAAGGAATTAAATTAAAAAGTTAAAAAAAATAAAAAAGAATTGTTGTCTTAATGCTACCTATCAGAGATTCCTTATTTCCTTCCTACCAAAACCATACAAATGCACCAGAAAAGAGCCAGTGGGTTTGAACACCAGAAAAGGATCACCAAAAGGACTTAATAGGACTAGACTTTCACAAGATTAATCTTCTATGAACTGGTAACAGGTAGGAAACCAGGATTAGGAATAAAGTCCTATGTCAGGTTTTACAGTGGATGGAAATCAGAGTAGAAATCCTGCACATAGCTCTGTTGGGCACTGTCAGCGTACTCTGAAATGTTCTGCAAGAAAATGGCAAGTGGTGAGGTGGTGAAGTCTGCAGGTGACACAGATTTCTACAGGCTAGTCAGACCTAAAGCAGAAGCTTGCGGAAGGATCTTAAAGAAAAAAGTAGCTAGGTGATATAAACTGGCAGGTGAAATTCAGTGCCAATAAGTGCAAATTAATGCCCTCGTTAAAGCAGGTCTACCCATACATACAGAATGATGGGCTTTGAACTACTGCTTACTCTTAAGCAGGAAAATGTGCTGGTTCCTTTGTGGCTGCTCCTCTGCAAACCCTGGCACCATCCTCATAGCCACAGAGAGCGTGGAGGGAAGCTCCGAGAATGCGGAGCATTGCTATGCCAAGGTGAAATCCCTGAACTCTCACAGCTCTGACCCTGTGTGCAGGTCTGGTCATCCAATGCAGAAAGGCTGCAGCAGAACAAGATTAGGTGCAAGGAAAGCAACAAATCTCATCAGACATCGGCACCAACTTCTGTGATAAGAAAAAGCTACATAGGTTTAGGACTCTTGCTTGGAAAAACATGTTTGAAGGGGAAAGGGTAGAGGTTCATGCCATTTTGAGTGATGTGAAGGCGGACAGGGATGAGCGTTGTTCGTAATGCAAGAGGGAGAGTGTCAAATTCCTGGTCTGGGGAGAAGAGGTCTTGTCTCTTTATTAATTTATTTTGAAGTGTGACACTCAGCTCTATTGCTGAATGATCAGCTGCAAGTAGAGCGGGTCAACAATGTTCTGGTAGAATAGTTTTCTGAAGCCACTTTCTGTTGGAAAATGCTGGTTCGATGGTATTAAGATACTCTGTGGGAACATGTCAATGCCATCAAAGCAATCAACAGAAGCTAGGCATCTGCCTGGCCTCCTTGCCTGCTGCCCAGCTGGCTGGCTCCCTGGGACAGCTGGGCCCCGGAGCCGCAGACAGCAGCCTGTCTGATTTTTCATTACTTTTGTGTTTTTCTATTCATATTGCTTTTTTTTTTCCCTGCATTTTCATCTGTATATTTTATATCCCATGTATTTACAGCATTAGAATATCCTCTGTTGCCTATCAGAACATCAGCTGTGAAATCAAAGTATAAGTCACACAATGAGAATAATTTATCTTATAATTAAAATGGGTTTTATACACACATTTTAATATATTAAAATATACAAATTAAAAGAATATATAAAGTGAAAAATTGTTCTTGTTTGTATTTGTATATTGTGTCATATATTAATATAAACTTATATTTTATGTTGCATAGAGGTTGTCTGTGAAGACAAAATTATGCTTTATATTTGAATCTCTTTCTAACCCACTGGGCTAAATGGAAATGGAGTTTTTCTAAGACACAGTTTCAGAATTTCACTCCCAGCAATTTCAAGATTTTGCTGCATTCTGTTGCTTCTTTTCAGAGGTGCTTCCACAAAGAGCAGGTGAGGTGGACTGGATGTTCTCTCAGTTTAAATGGAAATATCTATCCTTAACCTCAATCGAGGCTAATGTATCCCTCAAAAAGGATGAGCTAGATGTTAAAGGTGGGTGCAGAATCAGTGGTAAAATGAGTAAGCAAAACCCTTTCGTTAGCCAACACATCACTGGAAACAGGAGCAGGATAAACTGTGTAAAACACCCATCTTTGTAATCCAAGATGAGAAGAAGTGAGAAGAAATAGGTAACTTTGGGACTGGGTGAGACTGTCACTGGATGCAGGTCATACCATCTCCCACAGGATAACCAGCCCTTGCTAATCACCAGGTAAGCAACTCCTTTGCAAGTCCCAGCATCCTTATTTTGTTTTGAAAGGCTTAGTTTGGTCCATACAGTGATGTTTATGATTTGAAGGGTTTATTTTGAGTTTTGTTTTTTTGGTGAGCTGGTGGTGCTGGAGCAAGGCAGTGCAACTCCCTGAGTACAGTGAGTAGCAGGAGGGTCTGTGCCTGGTGTCCTCCCCACACAACAGCGCTTTGCCACTGAGGCTCAGGCAAAAGCAAAACCACCATTTTCCTCCAGCAGCATGTGCAGTTCTCCCGGTGTTTGGAGCGATGACAGAGTCCAGCTCTGCCCTTAGACGGGGGTCACGGGGAGCCAGGTGATGGAGATAGAGTTTCATGGTAAGCCACCTGGGGACCCCACCCCCAAATCCTGGGGCCACCACCATCACTTTTCTCTTTCTGGGGTGGTTATTATCAAGAGACTTGAACACTTGGCTAAAATAATTTTAGCGCAGGGAGCTGCCATGCCACAGGCCACCATTAGGAATTAAAATGAGGCAAAGAATTAGCCTATTGAACTTGGCATTCAGACTGCTGCCTCAACAGCCACCGCAGGAGCCTCTTGCAGTCACTATATGGCCCAGCCTTCCTGGGTTCAGAGCAGTGCTGGTGGGTTGGTTTGAGGTGGGATGCCCAGAGCATTGATGAGGGGACTCTGGGGTACATAGTGTTATTTATCAAACCTTTAGTTTCCTTTTCTTACCTCTTCTCCAGGGCACTGGAGGGAATAGGAACATGCTATATAATTCCCTGATTTTCCTGTCAGCTTTCTGGCTTTCAAAATGATTGCAGCAGAAATCTATAAAATGAGGATGAAGGAAGTAACCTTAATACTATTGTAAATCTCCAAAATGGATGCAGAAACATAGTACTCAAACAGGAGTAAATAAAAGCAAGGAGAAATTCATTCCAGTTTTCTCCTCTGTAAACCTACTGGCAGCTTGGAATTATTCAGAAAACAACATTTAACTGAGAAAAAGGGAACCCTGTAAAACAGTAAAGATTATACCGTAAAGTTAAGCACCCTCCATAAATCATAGCTGGGAACACTGCTAAGTTATAGAACCCTGCAGATGGCTGTCATTAAAGGGAAAAGACGTCTTCCAGTTTGGTGGGCCACGCTGCGCTGGCTGTACCGCTACAAATCGAGCTGCTTTCATGGGGGAGCTACAAAAGGGATTTTAAAATAGAAATTTCAACCATATTAAAATAGAAATTTCAGCTCATGCAGCTGTTCAGCAGGACTCAGGATTATTGAGAAAACACAGCAGCAATTTCAGGCCTGATTTACAGGAGGCTCTAATAAGTCTCCCCTGTTTAAAATAACACAGCAATAGTTTATAATAGTGCATGTCTGAATGGAGAAGAGTGGGCATGGAGCAGGGTGCTGTGATACCGAACCTGGCATTATCCCTATCCTATATGAGGACATCCCCTGCCTATCCAAAGCAAGGCAGCAGGCTGCTGGATGGGGTTGGGGTCCTGCCTCCCAGCTGGCATTTGGGATGGAGTCAGGACAGACCAAGGGGCTCCTTCCTTGCTCTGGGCACATTCCTGTGTGCTTATCTGAGGCATTGCTGTTTTTCCCTTTGGGACGAACTCATCTGGGGCATTGACTTGAGAAACAGTGGGGGAGATGCACAAAACAAGCCTGTGAAACTGAAAATAGCACACACTGGCTGCTGCTGCTTTCGAGATAAAGATATCACCAGGTGAGCTCCTCTGGGATTATGTATTAAGCCACACCATGATGTAGCATCAAGACACCATGTAGCCCCCTCAGGGTGGTACATGGGAGCCGTGCATTGCAGGTGTGCAGGGATGGTGTGCCCGTGCTCAGCAGCAGAGTGCTGGGGGTGGAACCTAGGGGGCTGCAGCAGCTCCCTGGGAAGGGCTGTGCCAGACATCACTTTCCAGAGGCAGATCATGCCTGTGCTCTGTGCTCTGTCACAAGAGCCTCTGTAAAGACTTAATCCCAAATACCACCCTGGAGCACAAGCGTTCCCTGCAGTGGTCCTATGCCAGGAGGTTCAGATGTGGGTCTGGCAGTCAAGATACCCAGCGTGTAACGAGACCTCCATGAACCTACCCTTGTTTGGAGGTTGGAAATGCTTTGTCCCACAGGCCATACTCAGCAAAGTTCATGGTTTTTCAAGGTCGCTATCTCTAATAAAGTCAGGAGCCTTTCCTTACACAAAACAGCACAGCAGCTTATTGCACTGATTTTTATTCCATCCTCTGCCCTGCATCTTCTGATTTCTATTGTACTGTTTCCCACTTTCTTGGCATTTCTGCAAGAGTGTCATCTACCTGAAGGTGTTGGCACAGCTGTGCTGGGCTCACTGCTCACCAGGGCCAAGGGCTTTCCTAGGTGCTCACTAGACTCCCTGTGAAACTGTGTTCACAGTGCTTTCCAAAAACGTGGCCAGGAGGAGCTGGATCCCACAGTATTTTTCTTCTTCGCTGTCTCTGAGTGAACTTGAGAGCTGCTCACTACAGCTCTAACAACTCTGTTTAGCTCCTTGGCACAACCACCTTTTGTGCTTCAGTAGAAAAGGCATCACCAGCAGATGCAATTTCTTTTCTGTGCTGGAACTGTGTTTATTTTACTGTAATTGTACTCCATTTATCGGGTTGCAAAGGGACCAGCCAATTTATATTGTCAGCATTGAGTGTACTGAGATTGGCAGTGGTCGGGCACTCATGGCTTGTTACCCAAGGAAAGGTCATAGCATACTAATTTATCCCACCACTGAGCTGAAATAGAAGAAACGTACAGTTAGTATCAATCAGTCTTACATTAGTAACACTGTAAACATTTTTTCAGATGTTAAAAGATCCAATAAATTTTCTTTATTCTGTTTCATTGTAAGGTCCAGTTCTTCCTTTCCATCATACAAACAACTTCCAGGTAATAGAAAGGATATTGCATTCACTATTCACAAATCACATTTGACCTGTTATTTGTAATTTTCAGTGCCTGCTTTCTTACTCACTGTTCGTAAAATGAGATTAGAGCGATTTACAATAGCGAGAGATGGAATAAGACTAAGAGGAGATGTGACTCATTAGACATTATCCTGTAGCTGTTGGAAGGAACCCGCATCACTCAGGAAGATGCACAGCGATTTTCTAAAGTGGTCTTGGGGATTTAGATATACCTCTGAGGGGTTTCAGCACCAAACATCTGTGTTCTGTCTGAAGACATGACCCACCAGCCCCTGCTTTCATCTTGTATAAACACAACCAAGAAATTCAGATTGAAGGCTCCTAAAACTCCTTTCCAACCCTCTAGTCTTCTCTGATACTGCTCCAAAATGGTGTCCTTTAAATGTTGTGCCACTGAGCTTTTCAAAAGCGAAAAAGATACTTTTATTTGCATTCAATGTGAGGAAATTATACTTTGTTGTAACTTATGGTGCTTCAAAATTATACATTACCAATTATGGTTCAAATGTTTAACTGCTGTATCTGGACTTCAGAAAGAACTTGCATCCCTGGTGGACCTAGCAAAAATACTCTTACCTGTTTTGTTAACAGGTACAAATTGGGTTTCATTGAGCAAATAGAAAAGAAAGAGGAAGGACACCCAAGGGTTTATTTTAATGAGCAAGAAAATGAACTCCAGCAGAAGCCGGTCCTCTTCCTGTAGTCATGGGTGGTATTGGCAACAGGTGAATGGGTTCCTACCAAGCCATTTCGATGGTCCCAATAGCTCCCTGGTTCAGTATCCTGCTACATGGTTTTCTCTTCTTGAGCACTTCCTTATTTCTGCCAAACAGTTCAGTGCATCTCCCTAAAAAAAAAAAGTAATTGCTTGTCAAGAAGCAGTACTCGTTTCTGTTCTGTCTGAACAGATAGAATCTGTAACAAATTACTCATATGCAGTAATTACACTCTATTTCTTCCTATCTTGCATTGATTATTCAGATGTGGAAAGAATAGCTCTCTCCTGAATAAAAGACCTGAAGACCCAAATATTGGATCATTGTTATTATTTTTTTTCTTTCCCCCTCCCCTCTTTTGTTTTTCAGGTACTGTTTATAGCTGTGCTATACTGAGGAGATGAAACATTTACAAACAAAACCTCATGTCAGAGTGCTTGTAGTTTATGTTTGTTTAAAGAACAATTTTGTGTCACCTCTTTGTATTTTAATAGACAAAATAAATTTTACATAATAATTCAACTCCTCTCTGCTGCCTGTAATGCCTATCTGCATTTTTCTGATGGATGTTTGTATTTGTTTCCTATGATTTACACGACCTGAGGTCTCATATAATGAGCTTCCCAGTGCAAATGCCATTTGTGATACTCTGTGGAGCACTAATCTATCATTTGATGACCTTACAAATGCTGGGGTCACAGATTCAATCAGTAAAATGTTTCAGGGTGTAATTAATTATTTTCCCCCCCCTCTCTACAACTCTTCACTTAAAATTTGATGAAAGCTCTACTTTCTCATAACACTTCTTCAATACATATGGTTTGCTTGTGTAATCAATCATGCTAAGTTGGGGAGTTCTTAGTATTCATGGCTTTGTCTTGCTTGAAACTTCCAAATGTTTATTTTTCAGCATAATTTAATAGTTTAATTAGCTAAAGAACTAGCTACTGTACTTTTGAAAGTACATTAAGGTTGTGATTTAATAATGTGGACTGGATTGCCCTGCACTGGCAGTGGAGCCAGTCCAGCTGTGAGCATCGCTGCACAGCTGGCTGTGGAGCCTGCATGAGGCTGACCTGTGCTGCAGCCACTCCCAAACTATGACAGATCTCCTGGCTCTCTGCTTAACACTCCCCATGAAACAAAAAAGGAAGTTTGTGGTATTGGCCTTCAGCATCCTTTGCTTGCACCTGTATTGCCCAAAAGGCTATGTAAACATCAGGATGATGGCTCTCTGGCATGGGGATTGTCATGCTGTGGTTCAGGCCACTCTCAGGAGGTCCATGGGCCATGTCCAAGAGTCCATGAAAAGCATCTAACAAAAGTTAGACATAAGTTCCCTAGCCTGGGATTTGCATCTTCACCAGAAAGACACTGGAACCCACACACTGGTGAGCACTGACACACACTGCAGAGGCACATCCAATGGTCTCCTGGGGGGCATTAAATAACCAGCATGGCCAGCAGGTTCTGTGTGGTTGTTCTTCCCCTCTGCCCTAGTGAGGCCACATCTGGAGTGCTGTGTCCGGTGCTGAGCCCCCCAGTTGAAGAAGGACAGGGAACTGCTGGAGAGAGTACAGTGGAGGCTACAAAGATGATCAAGGGGCTGGAGCACATCTCTGCTGAGGAAAGGCTGAGGGACTTAGGGCTGTCCAGCCTGGAGAAGACCAAGATCATCAATGTTTATCACTATCTAAAGGCAGGTAGCAAGAGGATGGGGTCAGGCTCTTCAGTAGTGCCCAGTAACAGAACAAGAAGCAACGGGCACAAACTGGGGCATGGGAAATGCATCTGAACATGAGGAAAAACTTTCTTTTGAGTGTTCCAGAGCCCTGGAACAGGCTGCCCAGAGAAATGGTGGAGTCTCCTCTGAAGATATGACAAACCCACCTGGACATGTTCCTGTGCAACCTGCTCTGGGTTACCCTGCTCTGGCAGGGGACTGGACTATCTCCAGAGGTTCCTTCCAACCCCTTGCATTCAGCGATTCTGTGACCTGGTGCTGCTGTCGTAATGTACATCTGTCTATCCCAGAAGTCCAGCTTTCCAGCAACCTTCACCAAAACAAGGGGATGAGCTTCCTAGTAATTGAGGAACATCACAAACCTCAGTTCTCCACTCATCCCACAAAGACCAGTTCAACACCAGTTCTGAAAGTAAAATGCTTCAGTTTTTGGCAGCTCTCACCCTGGAAATGGGAAATGCAAAAATCCAAATTTTGCTGCTTTTCTAGAGCACTAATTAAGATATGGTAGCATGAGGTACGATCTAAATGCACTACTATATAGGTGAGACACACACAACCCCAGCCCTGGTGTACATTATAAAGTGCCTGGCATTTTGTCTCTGCCTGTGACTTTATGCTGCGTTTTGTAGATTTCTGTTAATAACAGAAGCAGGTGTATTTTTCTGTGTACGCGGTTCATCTTTTCACTTAGTAATATGAATCTCTAATTTACAGATGGCTCTGGTCTTGTTCTCCAGGGCGGTGTTGGGAGAATGAGATACAATCTTAGCCAGCAGCTCTCAGGACTAAGACACTGACACAGCTTGGAAGGAGCAGAAAGCCCTCAGTGGCTTTGAAATTATTTCCCTCAGACACTGTTATTATGTTAACAAGTTTTCTTTTATCCTATCAAGTACTTAGGGAATCTTACTAATGACCATTAAGGCAAAGCAAGACAAAAGACACTGAAACTGAGATCCCATAAAGTTATGATTCAATTTCTCTTCAGGTAAATATGATTGTTTCTGCAATCCTGCTGCTTGCCTCACTGAACCCCAGGAAAAGACTGCAAAGGAGAGAATACAGAGATGTAGGGGGGGGAATAAAAACTGGGACAATATTTCAAATCCTCCTGATAAACTGGGCTTGGAAGAGACGGGTCTTCAAGGGACAGCAGCCCTTTAGCACAGGGTGGGAGTTTGGAAATGACGCTGGTGGCATCTCCCTGAGGTTGGTGGCTTTTGTAAAGGGCATCATGCGACAGCAAAAGCTCTTTAGAGTAAGGGGGTTAACTGGTGTTGGAAATGTGTTAGATGAGACCAGGCTGCCAACCCAGTCCCCACTGCCACCTGTTTGCTGGACCAGGGTTATCCCGCAAGGAGCTGGCCCCAGACCAGTATGGCCTGTGTAGGGAGAAGGCTTTGGAAAGAAGGTGTGATGGGTCAGAGGTGGGGAAGCAATTCCCTGACATGGCTTCAGTCACTGCTCCACAACTTGCTAGAAAGATCTCTCTCACAAATTATGTTTTCTTTCCACCATTTTGAACATGCTGTGTGTAGTAAATCACAGCAACTGGAGTAATGTACTGATGTGAAGTGATGTAGCAATGTGTTTCGCTCATAGTCTGTAGCTGTTACTTTGATGGAAAACAGGTGGGAAATGCAGTGATCCCACATGCTTTGGGGCAGTGCCTTTGACCCATCCAGCTCCACAGTGCAGCTCATGTCTATAACCACAAAAGCAGGCATTTGTGGAATTAAGGCTAAATGTGCTATTTCAATGGGAATTGCATGTATCCACCACAAGACATGGTCCATATTGAGAACAATACAGCCAGGTCTACTATATAAACTATAGTAGTGGTAATGTAGTGGCAGAATTGCTGTTGTTGCACAGACTTCTTGTAGAGACATTTGGACTATGTAGGATCTGTATTTTCTTTGAAATGTTTAGAGGTCAGGAACAACTAGTACCAGCTAAGAACTAATTGCCCAGAACAAAATTTCTCTATAGTGAGAGAGTATTGAAGTAGCATCTGAAACTACAAAAAAGTCACTGTGCTTTTTGCTCTATCAGCAGACTTTAATGAAACTTTAAAGGGGGGAAAATTGCTTCTTGGCTTAAAGCATGAGCTATATGTTATTAATCTCTACAAAGGAGTTTTATAATTGAAACACTGATGGAATGGCAGCTCCACTGACTCCAGTGATGACCTAACAATATCTAACATAGGCATATACAAGGCTGCAGAAAGCTATGTCATGATCATAAGAGTTCCCGATAATGTGGACACGTTGAAAACTATGGCTTACACTCTTAATTAAATTCAGTTCCCTTAAAATTGGGGGGTTTTTTTCCATCTTTATGGCATCTGGTTTCTGTGTGATACCATAAGGATTCAGACAGTCCCACGAGGTCACAGGTGCTGCAGGCGTTGTCTTTGGTAAGTTATTGGTACGGCTTATGTTGCTTATTGGTAAAATCATATTACCTCATGCTGTCATTTTCATCAGCAGTTTTAAAAAGAAAACTAATTTTGGTACTTTTACTGACAGCGTCTTTGGTCTCAGGTCAGTAGCTGCCTATTAGGAAAGACAAGAGTGTTCTCCATGCTGCTTTCTTCAACCTCTTGGTCAGACTGCATATTTGAAAAAAAAGTTTCTTGGTCAGGTTAGCTTGAAGGCCTCTAGGCCAAGCCAGAAGCTCAGCTTTTACCAGCTCATCCTGGTCTTCATATCTTATTTTGGGTTTTTCCTCTAGTTTGCTGTTTGTGCTCTAGTTTGCACAGCCCTAAGGAAACCAAGATGTGGCAGGGCTGGCACATTTGGGGAGAACTGCTCAGATCTGCGCTCTGAAATGCAGACATATAACTGATTTTTGTTCTGATTTCTCATATTTTTCTTCTGCTTAAGGTTTCAATAAAACTGTGAAGAAAAAGACATACAAATTACTATTCTCAGCCTGTGCCTTTCTGCGTACATTTCTGATTAACACACACCAATATGCCTTCATTATCCCTCTATTTTTTACCTATCCATCAGATATGTAAAGCAGTGCCAATATCAGAAAAATCTCATCATCTTCTTCGCTTTGTTTGGAAGTAGGTGAATGTGCAAAGAAGGAAGGGGGGAAAAAAAACCAAACCAAAACTGTGAGAAATAGCTTTGGATTTTTAAATAACAATTTCTTTCTCTAAATGGGAACACCAATGTTTGAGCGGACAAGAAATGCAATGTGTACTCCCTATCTCATCCTTTTCATGCAGAGAATTAGGGAAACTTCAGGAAGATGAGAGGTAAAGAGATGAGAAGAGAAACTTGTCTTGGAAAGGAGCGTTGGGAGGCAGCAGTGAGCTCCTTGCTGGTGGGAAAGGAAGCAGAGGGCATTGCATGGGCAGACAGGAGCTGCCATGCTCCTGCCTGCAAGCTTTGAAATAAAGCCAGTTATCAGATTTTCTCCTTGGCTATTTAGACGTAGCATTTCTCTTTAAACAAAGCACATGTTTCACTTGCCAAGCAGATGTCTCCATGAGAAAGGCAGTGTAGGGAAACCAGGCTTTTCCTGGTGCCACAGACCAGCCTGGCTCTGCAGCACCATTGTGGTTTCCCCATGGAGATGTGCTCCCATTCAGACCATTTCTGGGTGCTCAAAAAGCTCTTCCTTAGAAATACTGAGGAGCCATCAATGCCACAGAAACCCACATTTTGCTGCTATCTCAAGATCCTTATGAAAAATGATGCCCTGGTTGTATTGACTGGTTTAATACCTTCACTTTATATTTACGGTACATGCCATTCTTTGTGTACCTTTTAAATGTTACATTAAAATACAGAGTGGCACCAGCCACAAAGAGTCGAAGCACAAAAGCTCCTTTTCTGTTCTTGTCTCCTATAATGAAGAATTTGCAAAACTCTCAGGGAGGCTCTTGAGTTACGGCTCTTCCTCTTTCTCATGATGCATGGAGAAAATAAATGTATTATTAATCTGTCCACTGCCAGAGGTCTCTGTTCTCTCTCTGTGTCTGTACACAAGGAAACAGATTGACAGGAACAGCAGACGTATGCAGAATTGCTTAGTGTGCACTCAGGCTGGTGAATCACCAAATGTTCAGGGTGATGAGATGCTCAGTCTGAATCAGGGCTGCAGAGCCCTGAAAGGATTTCATGTAGGAAGGTTACTGTGAGGAGTGTCTTGGTCCACAAGATCCTTCAGATGTTTCCAAGAAGCTCTTTTACTTATTTATCTTTCTTTTTTAAGCCTGTTGGTTTGGGGAAAGCCAGCTTGAGAGACAGTGAACTGTGTTTTTAGAGGACGGCCTGTCTGAAGTGTGTGGGTGTAGTGCCCACAGGAAGGGGACTGGGAGTGGGTTGGGTACAAGCCCCAATATTTGGTGGAGATACCAGGAGCAGTGGCCTGAAGAAGACCAGGCAAAGGGGACAGGTCCCTCCTCCAGCTCCTCGGTGTGTGCAGAGCAGCCTGGTGCCCATGAGCTGCACAGTTGAATTCTTGCTGGAAGCTGCCCTCTTTCTGCTCCAGACCAAATGGTGTGGCTCTGTGCCACTGCCTACATCTAGGAGCGGGAGGGTTGAATGAGACTAGTATCTCAGCAAGGGCTTCTTTTAGCTTTGGAGAGCAAGAGCCAAGGCAGGAGTCAGCAGACATGAATGTGTCTCTGTCGTGACTCAGCCCCTGTGGGATGTATCTCTCCCCTGGGGGAAGCCCAGCAGCACAGGGTATGGCAGCATAGGTTGGCATCTTGCCAAGGCTCCTGTCAGGCCCTGATGTGGCTCCCAAATAAAGAGAGATTTCCTCTGGATGTGTGAGCTGCTTGGGCTTTCCCACGGGGCCTAAGACGCTTCACCTAAGGAAAGAGATTGTGCTCACAATGGAAAGAACCTTGGGGAAGCAGGTAGGGACTTGCTAGGGCAAAAAGCCTGGGATGAAAGGAAACAACTGAACTGCCATGGGGGTTGGTTACTCGCAACACCCACTGGGTCTCCCCATAGAGATGATGGCCCATGGCCATCCTCTTCTTGGACTGCACATCCTCCTTCCAGCTCAGTGTTCTGGGATACCCAACAGGATGCTGGCACATACCAGTGCCATCTGTGGGTTTCGTAGCATGGGGATGTTACTTGCTTGTTCTGCTCTGCTTTTCCCTTCCATATGGACTGATTCCTTCATCTATGCATAACTCCAGTGGGAATATTCTCACTCTTAGTTGATACCCAGAAGTAACTGGTTTCATATTACATAACACACCTCCTCAGTGGTTTGCCATTTGCAGCCGCCTGAGCTTAGTGCAGAGCTTTGCAGCTTCTAGAACACCTAGAGCTATCTGGAGAAGACAATGATTATTTCCCACCCTCTTACTCTCCCAGATAAGAATATTTTCTATCAAAAATCCTGTTGGGGTATCTGGACACCAAGCACTGCCATGCTACAGTAGCAGAGGTGATGACATGTTATACATGTGGTGTGGTGTGCAGCGCAATGCCTAGGAAGATTTAGCATGTCCCATTGTCTGTGTACTGGAGATCCCACCACCTTCTCAGCCCTCCCTTAATCATCCACGAATTTTGGCTTGTATTTCTTGGTTTCTAGGGACAGGAAATTTTGTTTTTCCTGGACCAGAGCATGAGGCTCAGCGCAGGACAGTGGTTACAGGACATCTGGTTGCGGTGGTCTTAGAAGAGCCAGGCAGGCGTTGCATCTTTCCTGCTGTATGCATCCCTGACAGAGCAGAAGAAGGGTGGGAGAATTCATGCTCACCACATGAATTAGTAATGCCTGTTTTATGGCTCAGTTTTAATGTTTTTCCTCTGTTGTTTTTCTTCTGGTGCTTTTTTAGTTCTGTTTAGTGCATAGTGAGGCCATCACACTCCTTACTGCATGCAAAAAAAAATTGTTATTTTCTTCTGGAAGTCCCCGTTTTTGTTTGCTCCTGTTTTCTGAATGCCTTTGGAGTATGGTCAGAGACTGTTCCTATCCTGAGCACCATGGGGTGTTGAGGGGGAAGGTCGTTTGTATTTGTATGAGCAAGTTAACGGTCTGACAACATGTATCGATGCTAATTGATTTTCTGTCTCTTCTCCATGTCCAAATGATCTGCTATATCACTGCTATAAATATCAATAACCTCCTGGCTGAAAAATGCAGCACAGTCATAGCCTCATTGCTGCACGTGCAAAGGGTGAGAGAAACACCAGCTGCTGATCATCTTGTACACTATGAGTGTCATGAGGCAAACAAAACCGCTGACCTTGTGAAAACAGAAGCTTAGGAGGAATGCAACAAATGAGTGTGAGAAACGTTTCTTGTCCAGTAACAACAGCTCAGGAAGTGATCAGTAGTACAAAACATATTTTATTTAAACATTCTTGCAAGAATGGGTGACCCAGCAAAAGCAGGCACACCAGGTTTTGGCACATTTTGTTTTTATTCCCTATTCCTGGCTGAAATTTCCCTCCCCTCTTTCCCTATTGTCTGGGTATTCCCGAGGTTACAGCCTATCAGAGACACCTAAGACTGTTTCCATTTCTCCTGCCCCTGTTTACCTCTCCTATCACTCCAACTCGATCTTCTCCAACTTCACTTATTTATTTATTCCCTTCTTTGGTAATATTGCTCGAGTTTGCTGGCCTCAGTCAAGCATTCATCCTCCTGCTGGCAAAGACTGATTCCTCCCTTGTCTAAAGGATGACCATTCTTGCATATCCCTGGGAAGCCTTTGTGTTGCTAATAATTCTCTAGCTACATCACTGCAAGCCAATCAAACTGTTCTTCAGCAAAAATCAGCCAAACTGCCCCTTTTCAAAAACAATATCTTAATTTTTCTTACATGAGGAAGTAACAGTGTGACTTGATGTGAACTGTGGGGAAGTTGGGTAAGGTTGAGTGATCTCTTGGCTTTGCATATGGTGAGACATCTTTGACATTTCAGTCTGCCTATAAATTTTAGGGAGAGAAGGGTCCATCCCTGGAGGTGTTCAAGGCCAGGTTGGACAAGGCTTTGAGCAACATGGTCTAGTGGGAGGTATCCCTGGCCAGGGAAGGGGGTCATAACTAGATGATCTTCAAGGTCCCTTTCAACCTAAACTGTTATATGGTTCTGTGATTCATAAAAAGGGAAAGATTGCGAAGCCCAGGGAAGCTCTGGTTAAAACCTGCGCTCCTTGGTTTAGGTAACTTCTGAAGGATCCCATGGTAGAAAGGGAAATACTACTTCATCACAAATTCATTGTCAATTAGCAGAATCATTTTGACAATCCTAATAACAATCCTATGTCTGATACGCATCCAATTAACATTGAACTGATTTCCTGGCAAATAACAATCACTGATAAAATGTTAAGAGAAGTCTCTGCTACTAAGTGGGTAAAAGCTGTTCTGTGAGAAAGAGGCAGGTAGTAAGATGGTGCTCAGTCTCTGTGAAGGCAAGTTTCATTAAAGCATTGCATGACTAGCTGTGTTCAATTTTGCAGTGAAGGAAGGGCCACCAGAGGTGGTTGTGGTATCTGTGCTGATCCATACTCAGGAGGTTTCCACAGTAATGTCTCCAGCATGGTGGTTTGGGCTGACAAAGCTGGGATGCATGGCAGCTATGTCCCACCCAAAGAAGCCCTCAAAGGAGCTATATTTTGCAACATGGTAACCTGCACCTCCTTTAAACAATATACTCAAAAAGGCTGGAAAGAAATGGTTAATCTCAGAAGTCAGGGACAATTCAAAGAGCCTTGAGAAAAGCTCTCATCTGCCCAGTGCTGCTGGAAGTGACATGGACTGGGTCATGCTGTTGGGTCAAGTAGTAAAAGGGCAGATTCTGGTAAATGAAGTGCTGAAGGAAGATGAGATAATTAATGTCAGTCAATGCAGGGCTATGAGAACATTAACATGATGTTGTTTTCTCATTAGATTACACCTGGGGTCAATAAAAGCAATAGTATTGACCTAGTATACATAGATGTCTGTATTTATGATTTTGCAAATTTCATTCAGGAATGATATTTAGTAATTAGAGCACACATTAAATGGTTTAAAGAGTGGCTAGCCAATGTCCAAAATGAAAGCTCTTTATTTAATTTCTTGTTTCTGAAGACCAGCTCTTGTTCCTATGCTCTACATAGTATTTTTATCTACAGTATGGAAAAAAATATTCTGAAAGTACTGATAAGGTTCCCAAGTGATTTGAAGATTAGAAATGTGGTAAACAAGGAGAGACTCACTTATATACAACCTGGGCAGCTAGCTAAGCCAAGGGCAAGGAGACAAATATGCATTTTAAGACATGCAAATACAAGTTCAAACATTTAGAAACAAAAAATGTAGATCAGGTTTGTGGTGGAGGAGACTATGTCTCAGGAAGGAGAAGCTCAGAGAAGGGATGGTGCAAAACTAAATGCATATGACTTCCCACTTGTGTGCTAACAAGTCCCACACTTACTGCTAAAAGAGCAGTAAGATTCCCAAGTGTACAGCTAAGTATAGTAAGCAGTGGGAGTACGGAGGTTTTGTTACCTCCAGGTTTGGCACTGGTGCACCACTGACGAGTGCTGTGCTCATTTCTGGTGTCCACATTTCAGAAAGTATGGAGAAAAATCACAAAATGTCAGAGGAGAGACACAAGAGAAACCATCCTGTGGACTTTGTGGACTTTGCCTCATTTCATTTATCAAACTGAAGGTTAAGCATTACTTTGAATCACAGTTGGTGAATGTGTTCAAAGAAAGAAGATGGGATGTGCAGCAGAGTTCTTCCATCTCTAAGAGACAAATTCAGGTGGAAAATAAGTTGCAAATTGTTGACATACAGGGCAAAGACCCTGCTGCAAGTTCTCTACCGCTGGAGAGATATTAACCATATCAGAATTTTTCCAAAAGCATTGCCTTCCCAGGACTACTCTTAATGTTTGTGGCCAAGCTGGGGTCCAGGATATGTAGTCTCCAGGCTCCCAAACATCCCAGCTGACCTCTCTGGGATATGCGTCTTTGCCACATAGGAAGGCAGCTGTGCTGCAGACGCAGTGTCCTGGTTTGGGGTGGAGCAGAGCCAACTTTCTGCTCAGTGATAGAGGCTCTTGCTTGTTCTTGTTGCTGTGGCAAGCAGGGTCAGCTCACTGGGTTGTAAACAACTGTGGGGAGACATGGACAGGTCAGGTAACCTAAACTGACCAATAGGGTATTGCATCCCATCTGCCATACTCAGTATAATAGATGAGGGACCAAAGGGTTTGGTACTCTTCTTCAATGGCTGGCATCTGAGGAGGACCCTGTCAGTTCATCTGCCTTTGATCCAAAGCAAGGTGTTCCATAATCCAGTTCCCTTCTTCCAATCTGTTGCTGAGTCCGTTCTGGGACTTCCTCAGTACCTGCTGGTCATGTAATCTTGGAAACTTGATACGGCTTTGTATATATTTGTGTCTATTATATCTTTTTCATTATTTCCTTTTTACTTTATTATTTTATTATTAATATTTCATTAAAGTTGTTTAGTTTTGTCCTAACTCACAACTTTTGTTATCTCTTTTCTTCCTCTCCTTGGTCGGGGAGCGCATCTGTTGTCTTGTTGGCCAGCATGCCCCAAACTATGACAGACAGGCAGAGGGACATTGGCAGCTTTTCTGGGAAATGGGATGATGTGGCCAGGATTGGTCCTCAGCATGCGTCACTCTCAGTGTGTATTAGCCTACCCTGATTCGTGTCACAGAGTGTTTGATACTTCTCTGGTCACTTCATTGGCCAATTTGACAGCTATGTATTTTTGTCTTTGAAAGCATCTGTTTGCATGCAACTTGTTTTCTCTCATCCACTCATCCCAGGTCCCTCTTACACTTCTGCAGGAGTTATTTATATAAAACATTTATTTTCCCATAGGTGTCTCTGCCTAAAGTAATTTTGTAACCTGATTCCCTCTGGTAAGCAGTCTTATCCAGACTTTCTATATTCATCTAAAATCCAGCAGTATAGTTTTTATAGATCTGAGGCCCCAAGATATAATGCTGGAACAGCTGAAACCAGTACAGACAATCAGATTTTAAAACAGGGTCAGGGGGAACGTATGGTGTTCCACAAGGGCTTCTGAAGTTCTCTGCAGTGCTGCTGACTTCTACAGAGGCTACGTTATCAGATTTGATTTTGCTGCATGTTTGTAATTATTGTTCTATATTGTCATGATTGTGTCTTGGATTTTTGGTTTGCTATTCCCTTTCAGTGCTTCTGCACTGATGGTATGTAAAGAGCATTGCCAATAATAAATATCCCTGATTTTAACATACTGTTATTTCAAAAGTTAGATTTTCTCTGTGACAGCTTGACATTCAAGAATCACAAAGCTTCTCTGTAACAGCAACACATGGAATCATCTAATTATGCTTTGACAGGTCATCCCACAATACAATTAAGTGGAACTAGAGGTATTTTATCATGTTGCTATGTTGCTCTGTGTGTGTTACATGTCAAAGACATGAAGGTAGGGAAACTTTGAAATAAACAATGCTTTCAGAGCTAGTGGTTACCACTGGGGCAACCTGTTTGATTCTCTTCTTCCTCCCACTCCCTGGATGAAGGCAGTCCTGTACCAGCTGAAGTTGTGGCTCTTAAAAACTTTATCTGTCTGCTTTTTAGCTATACAGCTTTTGGTGACAGGAGAATTTGGACCAAGTGTACCTGGGCCTGCAAAATGCAGCAAATTACTTTCCTGAAACATTTGATTAGTTTTCCTTGGCGTCTTCCTTTGGTATGTCACTATGCTCAAGCCTTACTGCGGTAGGACTGGCTCCCTCCTTGCTAGCAGACCCTGTGCTCATTTGCACTGGAAAATGTTGTATTTCTGCCCTTTTAGCAACATTTTGTATGTGTGCAGAGGGTTTTATACCTTCAGTAGCCAACCTGCAAGCTGGACTGGTGCCTGCATGTAAGGCAGCTTTGCTCTATGTGAGCCTATATCAGGTTTTCTTCTGGCACAAGCTCATTTCCACCAGTAGGAATAATGAAAAAGAGTGAATTCCCTGGCTACGGTCCTTTCCAATGGGTGAACCCAGGAAGAGCTTCCCTGCAGCAGCTTAATTGCTATGTGCATAGTGTTGGTCCTATGGGTTCCCACCTTGGTGCCTTTGCAGATGCCTTCTTTAATTTTCGGACTGAGTCAGACATTTATGCTAAATCCTGACTAAATGCTTCATAAGAAAAGCACCCAGCAAGGCCAAGCTGATAGTTGTTCCATGAATTGTACCTTTTGGCTTGTTCCTGCCTCCTCTATTGTAATTTAGGATAAGATATTGCCATGTTCTTGGCAGTAATTACATGCTTATTATAAAGGTTTTGTTGATTAAAAAGCATCGTAAAATGCGTTATTTCAAATGGTCCAAATATTGTTTCCATTAAGATAAAGTGATTCTTTAGTATAATTGAATGCTGTTGAGTATTTACATGGCATTCTTCCTCTTCTAAGCACTTCAGCAAAGTTAATCTAGGGAAAAAGTCTTCTATAAAAACTGGAAGAGAGCACTGGGGCCAAGGAGGCAGCTCCGAGAATTTAACATTTCATCATCTTCTGCTGAAAGGCTCGAGCTCTTCAAAAAAGTTTTCCAACTAATTTTGTTTAGAAGAGAAGAACTTCACCTGTTTCACATGCCTGCTATAAATAAATATTTTCTTATTTTAGAGAAACTGTGCCAAGGTCTCTCCCCAAAAGCCGGACTCTGAGAGGCCCTGAGCATTTGGAAATGTACTGTAGAAGAAAAAAGTCATCCTGAGCAAGAGGAGCCATAGGCTCTGCAGCACCTTAAAAAGGCACTGGGAAGTCTGGGGGAGGTGGGAGGGGAAGGTACTGTTAATTGCTTCTTGAATTATTATCCCATTGTCCTTCGTAAATGCCACGTTAGAAGATGCTTCATATGATATCTTCCTTTTTAAAATAAAGGTTAGTTTAAGCTCATCAAGAAAATTAATTGCCATTGCATTGTACCATGAAAAAAACCGCTCTCACTCTATCCTGAAAACAGCTGTGAGGCTCTAACTCTCATCCTGCGTACAAGAGTAAGTTCTTCGCCAGAGTAGTAATTATCTCAGCATCTGTTTCTTCCTTTCTCTGCTCTGGAAGAATCAAAAGCATCTGACAAGGTTTGCACATTAGCAAGCACGAGGTAATTCTCAGCCTCTCCAAGGACCAACATTTATATCCTTACGTTCCTGTATACTCTCCCCCTTTCCTTTGCTCCAGAAACAGGAGTTGCACTGTTTCCAACTTGTGGCTGAGGTGCATTCCCCCCTGNGTGTTTCTCTACAACCTTCTTTCAGGTAGCTGTAGAGGGCAATGAGGTCTCCTCTCAGCCTCCTCTTCTCCAAAATAAACATGCTCGGTTCCCTCAGCCTCTCCTCATATGACTTGTTCTCTAGACCCCCACCAGCTTGGTGGCTCTCCTCTGGACATGTTCCAGCACTTCAATGTCCTTCTTGAAGTGAGGGGCCCAGAACTGAACACAGTACTCAAGGTGAGGCCTCACCAGTGCCAAGTACAGAGGCCCCATCAACTCCGTACTCCTACTGGCCACGCTGTTCCTGATACAGGCCAGGATGCTGTTGGCTGCCTTGGCCACCTGAGCACACTGCTGGCTCAAGTTAAGCCAGCTGTCCACCAAACCCCCAGGTCCTTTTCTGCTGGGCAGCTCTCCAGCCACTCTTCCCTGAGCCTGTAACATTGCCTGGGGTTGTTGTGATTGAAATGGAGGATCTGGCACTTGGCCTTATTGAACCTCATCCCATTGGCCTTGGCCCATTGATCCAACCTGTCCAGGTCCCTCTGTAGAGCCTTCCTCAAGCAAATCAACTCTCCCACATAGTTTGGTGTCATTTGCAAACTTATTGAGGTTGCATTCAATTCCTTTATCCAGATCATCAGTAAAGATATTAAACATGACTGGCCCTAAAACTGAGTCCTCAGGACACCACTTGTGACTGGCCACCAACTGGAATTCACCCCATTAATCACAACTCTCTGGGCATGACCATTCAGCCAGTTTTTTACCCAGTGAAGAGTACACTTGTCTATGCCATGATTTACCGGCTTCTCCAGGAGAAAGCTGTGGGGGATGGTGTCAAAGGCTTTACCAAAGTCCAGGTAGACAATGTCCATGGCCTTCCCCACATCGAGAAGGCAGGTCACATGGTCATAGAAAGAGATCAAGTTGTTCAAGCAATTGGTTAAGTCACCCTGGCAATAGGAGGGCACGAGCCACTCTGCAGCCTTGGGTACCAGCACAAGCCACTCCATTGCCCCATTGCCATGGCTGCACAGCTTAGCTGGCACATCCCAGCTCTGGTGTGGGCTCCAGCCTTCTGTGGCTTGTGCATGAGTGCTGATGGGAGAGATGTGCATATGGCTCCCATGAAATCAGGAGAAAAAATGTTCCTCTCCCCAGGAGGGTAACAAGAGAATTTGTTTTATCAGAGTTTTACCTGAAGTCTTTTGATAAATAAATTTCACCACCATCAGTCCTTCTCTGATAGGCTCTCTTACAACTCCTGGACAGCATGTTGCAGTTGCAGACATCCCTGCTGCTGGTGCCTTCAGCTTAAATCATGTCCCTGCCCACATGAAAGCTGAAATGCAGAATGTTCTGGGACATAAAGGTGGAACACAAAGACCAGTTCTGCCTCTTCTGTCTCTGCTGGTGCCATGCCCTGTCCATCCTCACAGGTCAGTCTCTCAGCTGCCGTGCTGGATCTTGGAGCAGCTAATCCTCACTGCTCAGTCTCTTCTCTATGGAAACATATCTAAATTTGTGTGCTCTGCTTGCCTTCCACATGTTGCTTATGGTCTTCCCCGTATAAAGAAATCAAAGCCCACAACACTGCAATATTTGCCTATTTCCCTACAGACACCAGTATCCCTTCCCCACCTCTTTGGCACACCCTTGTCTTGTACCTCTCATGCTCCCAGTGGTCAAGTGCTGTGCTTGAGGGCTGAGCTTTTCTTATTATTTATTAGTCTCTGTTCTATTGTGTGAGATCACTGAGACAGACCCCATCTTCTGTGGCTATCCCTACCATCATTTCACATGTTCTTCTCATGTACCAACTTCTCCCAGTCTGAGCTGGAGAGCATCATCCCATGTGTTGACATCTTCTCTGTGATTGTTTTGTGCCATGAACAAATTGCATTGCTTGTTTATGCCTTCATCCTTCCAGGTTATTGATCATACAAATTAATTAATCTGATTCCAGTATTGATCTCAACGGCAGTCCATATTTTGCAACCCAAACTGCTTTCATTGAACTACTCATTCTCATCAATATCACAGCCAGTTCTTTCTCCACTAGGGCGGCTCGAACTAACAGCCAATATCCACCTAATGACCTTCCAGAACCACCCTTGCCAGTTCTTCTTCTTGTCCAAACCCTTCTCTACAGTTTTCTAGAGTCTGAGTGCTTTTTCTTATGCTTGTGGTAGAAAAAAAAAAAAGAGGCAATGCAGGCTGTGCAAAGGGTTTGCTTATGGAAATAATCACGGCTGGAGAGAGAAAAAATCACTCCCCATGTGCACAGCAGCTTTCTCTTCAAAAGCTATCACTTGCTGATGCTGACTAGGATGCACCTTTCCAGGGCAGAGCTCACTATTCCAGGCAAGCAGCAGGCAGGGTCTCTGAAGATGCCATGCTTGCTTCTCCTCACAGGGTAAGGCAATATCTGTCCTCTCCAACTGCTCTGACCTTTTATTGGCAATCACTATGCTTCTGTTCAGCAGAGGTGTCAGTTTGAATTTGTGTAACTCCCAGGGGTCTGATACATTTCTCTTCCTCCACTCTGTAACTTAAAGAGAGCCTCTCTGCCTGTTTCCAGTTTATCATGATCCTCTGCCTTGGGACTGACACTGCAAGATCTATTAATTTCTCATTGCTCTGAGTTTAAAGTGAAGACCCTCTTGTAACCCACTCATAACCTTCATGGGAGAGTGGAATATCCTTGCCAATTATCTCAGAGATAGCTTTATAAACTCATTCCCTCAAATATATTTTACAGCAGGAATAACTCATATGAAAAAAAGATTCACCTTCCTTTCAGCAATGTCACTGGAGTCACAGCAGATTCAGAAAAAGTTGAAGCACTAACAGGAGTTGTATGAAACCACACACATGTCCTCCTTGCTTCTTGTTTTCCCTCTGCCATCCCCCCTGGCTGTCAGAGCTCCCAGTCACATCTTAAGCAAAAGAACATATATTTATAAAGTCCTCATGCCCTTTGACATAGTCAATTTGTCCTTACCTCCCTTCAGAACAAAAATAAATGGGAAACTTCTTCATTATCTTTTAAATGAGATCTTAAACTGAGGTCCTGACGACTTCTGATCATTAAAAAATCCCATGGCACTTCTTGCAAGAGCAAGACCATTAGCCCTGATGTCCTGGCAGAACTCCAGTTTGGGTGATTATAATTACATTTTGCCTGCTTTTGTAGCTTCAAAGGGATAACACAGCTTCCCTCCCTTGCTGTTCCAGCCAGCTGTATGGGGCAGCGGGACACCCAGGTGCACATGTTGGGGGTTCCTCTGCAAGGGCAAGTTGAACATGGGTTTGCTTGGTCCAGGCAGGTGCTGGGAGAGTCAGGTTTGGGCTGCTTCTCTCCCAACTCCATTTGCTTTTCTGGGTCCCTAGGAAGAGTGTCATGTCTCTATGCCAGAAGCCCCCAGCCTGTGCATAAGCTCCATGCCCAGGAACTCTGTTGCTTGCGGCAAAACGACCCCGTGGGTGATTTGCTGATAGCTCACTGTGTTTTCTTGCTCCTGGACATGGCTCTGCTATAAAAATCATGCCTAATCCTGGCTTTCCATTCATCCCTTGACTATTTTTATTATGTGGGGTTGAATAACAAGTTGCCGTCCTGCTATTGCACCTTTATTTTTGTTATGTTTTGAGTTTTTACACCCCTGCAATCAACCCAGATAACATGCCCACCTGCTCCTGTTGGAGGATTTATTAATCTTTACTAACCTTTTGTATGCTTGTTTCTTGCACCTATATCTAGGATGTGTCTGTCTGCTCTCCATAACCTTCTGGAAAATCAGTTGCATTAGGTCTGGGAGGATACTTTTAAATACAAGTTAGGGGTCAGGATCCAAAACCCACTGAAGCCAATGGAAAGATTTCCAGTGAGTGCCATAGCTGTTGAGTGATACCCTAAGTCTATGATAGGTTAGCCAGAGTTTGAAGCATGCCGAGGGAGAGGAAACCAATTGGGTTGAACTATTCTTCAGAGCTACCTCAATTGGAATTAGGTGTCTCCATCCTTTTGAGGACTGTCCTGGTTTTCTGGGAGGGACAGGGTTAATTCTCCCCTGGCTCTAGCAGGGCCCAGGTACCCCACCCCACTGAGCCCTGCCCAGGGGTCGCTGGGAGCTGCCGG
>VZRU01006949.1:206755-219002 GCA_013398155.1 Pedionomus torquatus | reverse complement strand
CCCCCCGACTTTGAATATTTGAACTCTGAGATTAGAGACAGTATTCAGTGCTAATTGAAAAATGCTTATGAATGTAACACAATGTAGTTTACTTGCCCTCTATGTCAAGCATATTTCATTGCAGAAAAGGTCTTGAGTGCTGCGGGAACCCTGGCCCATCCACCAGCAGGGCTGTGCAGTAAATCAATTTGCATTCGAACTCATTGCCTAGGGAGCAGCCAGACTCCTGGTAGAGTTGAGGGTAACATCCAGCCTTACTTGAAGGTTTGCAATATCCAGATGTGGAGGAAGAGCTTTAGTTAGCAATTCAGGTCCTAAATGAATTTAATTGAAGAGGGTATTAATTAGCATCTCTGTTTATTGGTATTGCCATAAGATTTTTCCACTATTTCAAGGAGTGGCTGTTTTGCATAGCTCATGAACTCCAGGTATCAGGGCCCTCTGGGTCCTGGGATGCAGCCCTTCTCTGAGTGTACTCCTCACACCACTGGTGTGCAAAAGACACAAATGCAACTGCTGGGAACAAGGTGAAAGCAGCAAAGAAAGCATTAAATATATGTATCCATTGTTGTTGACCTCTGTCATTACTGGGAGGCACAAGTTATAGCAACCCCAGCTAGTGGTATCTTGCACTTTTTTGTGATGCTCCAGGGCTGCTGCAGGCCAAGGATTGAGAGCACCTGGGTGTAAAGCTCTGATTTGGCCATGCATACCCTCTAAGCAACACGCAGCTTTGGTTCTTCTGGAGAACAGGGGATGGGGTTAAGATGGGAAAGGACTCTGGAGAGCTTCTGTCCTAGGCAGCAGTAGCAACCTTCTGTAGCAGGCAGTTGGCATCCCTCCTGACTGCAGCCTGTGGTGGGGGGCTGGAGGATTTAGTTCAGAAAGCCTGTGGGTCCCAGAGGAACAGATGCTCAGGCCTGTTGCAAAATCATGGATCAAGGTTTAGTAAGGCAAACTGAGAATTGGGACTGAAATGGTTTTGGAAATCCTTCAATGACTCCTTACCAAAAATGGTTTTTATCCTTTCTAGTCTCCTTTTTTTTTTTTTTTTTCTTCTGCTTGCAGAAAAGCCACTGAATCTTGGAAACTAACTATGAAATGTAAAAACAGAACAGAAACAACGGCTAGAGCAACACTTCCTCAGAAAAAAAAAGTGGTGGAAACCTCAAAGACAATGAGCTCTTTGCCTCTAAGATGGTGTGTGTCAAAGGAGAAGGTACTGCTTGAGATGCTTCCATGCTGCTGCTCTGGGCTCAGTGAGGGCAAGCTGGCTGGTGACACTGGGCTGCCCTGAGAAAGATGCCACCCTCTCCCTCCCTCTCCTTCCGTCTGTAAATGGGGACTAGACATCTGTAACTTGTTACCTGCAAATTGAAGTCAGGCAAGGGATGCTTTCAGCAACACTTATTTTGAAGACCACTGTGTGGTGATCTCACAGGTCACACAATAAATGGCAAAGTGTTATAGATGACAAAGGGAGCTTCTGGCTGGTAAAGGAATCCTTTTTGGAAGAGCCATGGGAGCCTGTCAGGTGCTCATCCTTCAAAGGTGGCTGCTGCGTAGACAAAGGGCTCCTCACTTGCATGCAGAACAAAAACAGTGTCTGTGAGGTGAGAACATGTGAAGGGGAAATAGTCCTCCCCTCCATATTTGCACACTGGTCTTAGATTGCATCATATAAATCAGCTCCACTAACTCCATGTGGAGTGTTCTGAAATATTGTATTTGCTTTGGATCAGTTCACAACCAGATTGCTTTTATTTTGTTTCATAAGAAGTTGAGATTGGAGATGTATGGACACGTTACTCTTTATGTTTGCATCTGCCACCCTGGCAAGAGAAAAATGGTTGCTTGGGTTTTGCAAACGTTCTCCAATTATTTTCATAAAATGGTTTGGATGAAATACTGTGGGTTTATATAATTAGCTGAAATAATAAACTAGCAAGAATTTGGTTTTGTTTCCCTTCAGAAGGAAAAATACTGCAATGAGCTGAACAGCCTGTAGCGCAGTTTAGCATGAAACGTAATGCCATGATGTGAACAATTTGGGGCAGATCAGACTGCACCCAGCCCCAGTGGTGGTCCTGGGTGGAGGAACCTGTATTACCAGTGCTCTGTCTCTGTGGCCAGAGGTTTTCCATTCAACTCTTGCAAAGGCAGCGCTGCCAGGGTGGGATGTGATGTCCCCACAGAAAGGAATATTTCCAGGCAAGCAAAAGGAGATCATGATGCTTCAGAACAAGATCATGATGCTTCAGGTGCGCGTGTTCCTAACATGATAGACAAGCCAGCTTAGGTTGATCTCCTCCTTTTCTTACTAGCCTCATTATCTAGACAGACTGAAAACTTACTCCAATGAGTGCCAAAGGACATACCCCTGATGCACACAAGCAGAAAGGAGAGATGCTCCCAGTGCACAGCTACTCATGGGAAAGAGACCACTGCAGCAGCTTCAGTATGCCAGGCCAGAAATACCTAGCATGTTAGAGGGCAGCTTGTTTCTCTCTTTCATCCTTTCTTCAGCCCTTGAAGCAATTTGGTGATTTTGCCACTCCCCCCAGGAGGAGGCACGGGTGCACTGGGCATGTTTGGTGCTGTTCCTGGGGGTGCCTGCAGTCTGCACTGAAGCATTTGCTGCTCCTGGGGACCAAACATGGAAATTGCTTCCTTTCCCCATGTTTAATAAAAGAAAGCAAGCAACAGTCTAAGTAGCAAATGCTGCAGACTACTAGAATAATCTAATGTTGAGTCAGCTTTGTAAAAGATGTGTGGGTTTTTTAAATGCTTTTGAACCTGACAGTACCAATTTTTATCCCTGTCCTCTACAACAACCCTGCCTTCCTTCTTACCCCTCAGCATACCCTTCCTGTGCTCCTCCATCCCGCAGGAGTTGTGTACACTTGGATAGAGGATCAATCACCATAATAGCTGTTGTTTTCAAGGTTTATTAATGCTTTCCAACTGAATTCCTGTTTTCCTGCTAATAACCCTACCAGTGGAACACTGTTGTGGACACATAATTATTCACATGGCAAACTTGCCACCCGAGTGCTGGTGGGTAATTAGTAAACCTTGCATCCAACTACAAGCAAGTAATTTTTAATTTCTGCAATAGGCTTGAGGCTGGGATTATTTCACTGCAGGACTACCTTCGCTCCAAGCAGTACTTAGGAAGAAAGAACAGCTGATGTGTGTGGAGAGAATAAGAAGGGTACAGGTGCTACCCACAGGGATTCATTTGGCCTCACAGTTCATATTCGCAGGCTTGTTCCTGCATTTGGACTTGTAGAGCTGCAACTGGAAGGAAGATAGATCTGAAATGAAGAGGACAAACAGAAGTCCCCTACAGCTGCTGCCAGATGGTATGAAGAAAAGCTGTGCTGAAAGAGATGTGTCACGGTGCTAGAGCAATAAAGCTATGGGGCTTGCATGGGTTGGGCATGTTCCTGCTTCGACCAATAGCAGGTTGGGGAAAACCATGACAGAAATGCTTCTGCAGCAGCAGTGGGGAGTCTGGCCACAGAGAAAGCCAGGCTGGGTTTATTTATGCTTGTCTTGTTTAAGCAAAGCTGCAGGTATCACTTCACTAGCTCAGCTAATAGCTGCTATCTGTGCCCAGCAGCTCTGTCTAGTTTTTTGTAGATAGGCAACACTTGGGACTAGATACAACTGCTGGGCAGAGCTCCGATTCCCTGTGGAAGAGATAGATAGAGGGCTGTATGTGGACTGAAGATAGTACATGGTCTTTTGCATTGTTATCCTTTGTAATTTTAGTGTATATTATGTTTGGTGGTCAGAATAACTGGCCAAGCTGGGAGTTAACTTTCTGCTTCAAAATAGCACAGCTTGGCAGCTCAGTTTATCCTTTACTGGTTCATTTTGGTGGAAGATAGACTTTGAGAAGTTTAAAAATTAAAAGAAATAGTCTGATTGCTGTAAAGTATGGGTTTAACTTGTGGCACATTCTTTTTTTTTACCTTATATTTTTGGCCCCTTATATTATTGGCCCCAGGCACAATAACAGAGTTATCCGTACAGGCAGTGTCAGTATTTTTATGCTGAATGTAAAATTTAGTCTGAGGAAGCCAGCACCTCTCTCCAATGCAGCTTTGCTAGGGCCAATGTATTCCTCTTCCAGACAACTGAATATGGAAAAGAATGCAAAACACACTGAAAAAGCAGAACCTGTCAGTCATCCCTTGGTAGCTGTCAGCCTGGGAAAGGATGGATGCAGAAGTCAAATGCTGCCATCTTCATCCAGTCAATTGTGTGCCCAGCTTGAAGGTAATGCCTCAGGAGGTGGGATGCAAGCTCTTCTCCAGGATGTGCTGTGAATGTCTGGCTTTGCAGTCGAGTGGAGGTGCTGCTCTCTGACAGGGTAAAGTGGGGCCGTTGCCAGCATGTGCCAAGCGGCCAGGGCAGGGTGCAGAGGTGACAGATGTCCTCTGAGCCCTGCCAGGGCCTCTCACTTGCAGTGGGACACCTTCAGCTGATGCAAGAGCTGGGTGCAGGATTACCCTTAGGGAGCTAGGAGTTCCCAGTGCTGTGGTGCATCCCTGATTGCAGTTTCTGCAGGAGCTGTGTGTGCCAGACCTGACCCCACTCTGCATGATGATGTGCGGTTGGTGGCTTTAGCTCCCCATGAGCAGGGCCATCACTGAGCCAGGTTTTCTATTGCAGTAAGGGGCTGCTGGCAACAGTTCCTGCCTTTCTGCCCTGAGTACATCAGCATACCAGAAAGCTTTTGCAGGGCTGTAATGACCCTGCCAGCAACCTTTTTCCCATCCATATCATTCAACATGAACAAAGCATGATAAATGCATCACCCTACATGCATGGGTACAGTCCTGACCATACCACAGTCATCAGCAAATGCCCATCAATCCACTAGAGTCACTTTAGATGGCTTTTATTCTGTTTGTTTCATTATACTGTTACAGGTCTCCTCAGACACAGTGCTAATTAACTCAATCCCATTTTAGCAAGTTCTGGCTCCCACATTATCTCCAGGGTTTCCAATCCAGGGAATTGTAACAGATCATTTATCCCAGGAGGTTTAGATGGATGTTTTTCCATGATGGAGCTATTGGCAGAGGGACTCATGATTGCAGAGGTACATTCAAATCTCTAACTCAGTGTGTAGCATCAGAATTTATATAGATCTTAAATAATTCATCTCTGGGCTTCTGTATATTAAATCATTCAAATTAGGAATCTAGAATTCTGTTCTGCAGAGAGCTAGTGTGTGTCATTGGTGGACATTAGCTCTGCTGCCTGTGTCCATGCAGAGGAGGAGGAGTTTAGACAAATTAAGTGAGAGGAAGTAACTTGCAGCAAAAGATACAGAAAATCTGACACATAAAAATGCCACGAGAGCCTCTAGGCAGCTGTGGGTCGGCTGATACTGATATGCACTCCAGCAGCTTGAGTACCATTGAGGTGTTGGGAAACTTAATTAGTAAATACCATTGCCTGAGACTGCAGGGTTAGACTACTTGCACGGTCTAGATAAGGTCTTTGAGCTCCAACCCATGAGCTTCCAGTGTGGGGGGACTGTCTACATGCTGCCCAATGTGCTGTATGAACCTTTGGAAGCAGTGAGATGCTCTTGCTCTTTGCTGTGCCCTGCCTGAGACTGTAACACAAAGAAGCATGGACACTCATACTCGTTAGCAGACGCAGCAGCAGAGGTGGACGCTTAGTCACAGCTGGTAGAGACCTGAGGGGTGATAGATTCCCAAACCCACTGCAGCACTGCTGAGTCCTGCTGCAAAGGGGAAGGGGTGGTTCAGAAATAAGGACCTATGGCTTCATTTTGTAGCTGCATGTTTTCTGGGCTGGATCTTCCTCTCCTCCTTTATTGACCCAAAGTTAGTGCTTGAAAACATGCTCCAGTACTGATGAATCAGGAGGGGGTCTGTGTGCAGCATCTCCCAGATGATGAGATCCACTCAGCACATCAAAGGTTATGCCAGCCACAAAGTCAGCTGGAGCCTTTTGTCTGAGCAAGTCTATTGGAAATACTGCTATTGAGGAGGGGATTGATTCTGCAAGGTCCCAACACCTATTCAGCTCAACAGGAGCAAGAAGTGCTCAACAGCTCTCCTAGGATCTCAGCACATTGCACAGGGTTGAAACCTTTTGTCTCCTTCTTGTTTTTATACATTACAGTCACATTATAAAGAAGTCCTCCAGAACATTCAATTACTTACTGCACAATTATAATCATATTTGTATACCTATAAGTAGGTCGCCAGTCTCTTAGGTTAATCAATTATAATGGCATTCACACTGATTTCTTTCATAAATCACTGGCTTTTAGTGTATCCACTGAGATAATGGAGAAAAACCATCTCATTTTTATCTAACTAGAATGAAATGTGAATGTATGTAATTTGCTCTTACAAAGTGTATCTAATGTTCTCTACATCTGTATTTATTTGTGCTGTTTCATGCTGCATATCACTTAAGTGGCAAAAAACCACACAGGCTGCTGCACTTAAAGCTAAATGACCCAGTGTAATACAATTTATCTATATTTATTTTACATTGTTCATCATGACAGATATTTTAATAACCCACTTCTGATGGCTGATGCACTGATTACCAGTCACACTGAAGTTTGAGGCCCAGCAGCAAGACTGTTTGGTGTGCCACAAGAATATTTGTTTTGCTATGTAAACTAAGCAGTTAAGTGGAGAGGGAGGACTTTACTCAGGCTGGAGACTCTGAAGGCTTTAGGACATAGCTGCATGCCACCGAATAGTGAACATCCGCTGAGCCACTGGCACCATAGCTGCTCTAGTGCCGACCCAAGCTGCAGCTTTCAGACACCTCAGTGAATGGGATAAATCATAACTGCAGAGTTCTCTTTTCTGGCACCTTAACTAGGGTGCCTCAGCCACCCACAGTGGTAGCCTCGGGCAGTCTTTGGTTGGTTGGCTCTGAGGGAGTGGGATATATATTGTGAAGTACAACATACATGCTGCCAGAGAAGCTGTGGCTGCCCCATCCCTGGAGGTGTTCAAGGCCAGGATGGACAGGGGTTTGAGCAACCTGGTCTGGTGGGAGGTGACCCTGCCCATGGCAGGGGGTTTGCAACTAGGATAATCTTCAAGGTCCCTTCCAACACTAACCATTCTATGAAGTAGGGATCAAGATGTAGACCTCTACGATTGGATCTGGCTGATCCCAGTTTAACTGGAGAGAAGCCCTATGGAGATGTTCAGGGTCTTGGGATGCCTATTCTGCAAGGCTCTGGCTGTTGGGGCTGGGCTGGTTTGGACTGGTGAAGGGGCGAGTTAACAGCAGCCTACAGCTATCTGTACCTGAATTCTTCTTGCAAGAGACTAATGATGTTACAAGTGGCAACAGCAGCCTGGGAGGCTCACATTGGGCATCAGGAAAGATAGAGAGATGTGTCCCTGATCATCTGGTGGGGTTGTGGCATCTGCATCCCAGGTTGTTTTCATACCCTGGCTACCCAAAACCATGGCCAAGTTCATGAAGTGCTTTGGATGAGAGGCTCTGGAGATACCTTCCCACTGACACTGCTATGATCCCATGCCTCAGTAACCCTGAAAGGGTGTTCAAGACGGGGAACACAATGTAAAAAAATGTATCTTTGTAAAAAATATCCCTTGGGTTTTGACTGTCAGGAAAGTGCAGACTGATCCCTCGTCATCTCACTGAAGGACACCCCTATGCTGGTAGGGAGATGGAGGGTCCTGCCATGAGCATGATGGTACACTCATTGCAAACAAACTTGATGTCTGTGCGATGTGGTGGCTTGGACCCTTCGCTGAGATGCAAACCACTGCCCTCCATCAGTCCCTCATGGAACAAGTGCAATGCCAACCACATTTAGCTTTCTGTCTGCAGCGATGTCTCCCCAGGCATCCCTTTGGCTGCCAGCCTGGAAAATGCCAGTGTTGAAGTGGTGGTGACACAGGGACCACATCCTGAACAAAACCAGTGTGCAAATTAAACTGAGAGTGGACTGGCTGGGACTCACCTTGCACACAGTTCCTGACTATGCTGGAAATGAATTATTGGTTAGGAAATGGTTCCTGCTTTTAGTGCTGCCTGTTTTGGAGCAGTGGAGCGATTTCATGCCTATTTCCAAACAAGACCTGAAAGACCAGGTGAGCGCCTGAGCTGAGCGCTTTGAGATGGCAGCTCCCTGGGTCTTTCCCATGTTCCAGCAACACTCCCTGCGCCTAAATCAGCACTGTGAGCTGCAGGCTTGCTCCGGGTGTGCTGTACCTTCTGGCTTGCTTCTATGATGTGAGGTCTGTTTCCCTGCAGACTCTCTACTAGCTAACGGGGCTGCTGTCATTCTGCTAATCCCCAACTAGCTTGTGAAGAGGAGCTGGCAATTGAGCTGAGTGGTAATTGTTCATTTTTTGCTTTTTTTTCTTTAACCTTACTTGCAACCTTCTACTAAAAATAACCATATTTTCAGAAGGTGCTGCTACCTGAGAAATGAATAAACAGTGTTTTCAAACCATCTTTGTGAGGGGTTTTTTTTTGTGTGTTTTACTGAAAAACAAGAATTTTTATACCAGAATAGGTTTCTGTTTTCTGGTGAGAAAAAATGGAAAATTTTATGCAGGGGATGCTTGCTGCATGGAACTGCTTGGTTTTGACAAAAAGTTGCTGCTTTTTTTTTTCCTTGAAACTGTTTACTGACAAAAAAATACTCCAGCTACTGTGACTTGGCCAATTGGAAGGCCTGGTTCTATTCACGTAATTATTTACTGAGTTTTTGTGATAGCAGCAAGACCCCTTGATTCATCCATGGGCCCATCAGTCTTAGGTGTTGTGCTGGTTCCCATGCAGATTTGGTGACTGTGGCTGGGGACGGGCATGTGCTGAGGTGAACTGGAGGGGAGTAGGACTCCATTTTTGGTGCCGCTACATGCGCAGCACTGGCTGTGGGAAGGGGTGCCAGCACAGCCCTCCACGTCTGCTGTGCTGCTGCTTGGCTCTCCTCCAGAAAAGCGTTTGTGAGGATTTGTGTCGGTCTCCTGTTTTAGGAGGGAAATGTGTCAGTGGATCATAAATGTTCCAAGTGATTTACATTTGCTGGTTTGGGTGCTCTAGCCCTAGGAGTAGGTAAATTGTGGTTTAGCATTTTATTTACACTTTCAGGGAATTTAGTGTCTTTGGAAAGTAGCAGGTCGATAGTCCCAAAATGAAGTTGATTCCTGGTGGTACGGAAAACTTGTGGGAAGGGGTCTGCCAGCACCCCAGGGAGCTCCTTGACTCTGCTCTACACAGGGCACTGCAGGAGGTGTTGAAAAGCAAATTATTTCTTAAATTGTTTTATATCTGAGTAGATGGTTTTAATCTGTTTCTATTTCTATGGTAGTTTGGAAGTCCTACACATCTGAAATGACAGCAGATGGCACAATAGAGGGTTTAGCTGAGTTTTAGGTATGCAGATGAGTTAAATTAATTAACAGTAATCTCTTTAAAATGTATGGCAGAGTAATACCAGTCTAGTCTATAGAAAGATTATTGGGGACTTAATAAAGGCCTGGTAGTAATTAATTATGCAATATCCCATGATTAAGCAGATGATCTCGACCATTCGGTGGGTAGAGTTTGGATTTGCCATTTTCCAGAGGATCCTTTGTGTTTGCTACTCAGAATCGGTCTGCACCACTATCTACAAGGGGTGCCCATAGTCCTCAAAGTTCTTGTGCAGATCATGGGTGTCATCGCCCATGCTTTGCAAGAGGAAAGCTTTTATGCTACAAAGCATGCGAGCTCAGAACAGATACAGTTGCAAGGGAAATTAGAGTATTTTGTTAAGAACAGATAGTTAGCTTATTACCTTATAAGTACCTATCTGAGCTCTGTTTAATTAATGAAACACCATTTAAAGCAAAAAGGATTGATACCAACCAAACTACTGCACTGTCAGCCTTTCTAATTATGCAATAAGATAATGTCCACCAGATTAAAATTTTAATTAGCTTAATTTAGAAATAGAAAAAGCAGTAGGTTTCTAGTTCTGGAACATCTAAAATGACCTCAAGGGGGGTGGAAATTGAAAAGCAGCTGAGCATTGTGCATCTGCTGTTTTCTGCAAGACGTCAGCAAATCCCAGTGGGTTTGGGCTCCTGGGTTTGCTTGCCAGAGGCTGTCTGGGGGTGTTGTGGGGGTCCTAGGTGTGGACAACAGTGCAAAGGGGTGCCCCTAGTTTTGTCCAGCACTTATTTCCAGCCCCAGCTGCCCATAGTCCCTCAGGCCCACTTTCAGAAAGTGGAAATATGCAGGCTGTAATAGGGACATTTGTTCCTTTTTGTTTTTTTCTCTTTCCTTTCCCCTATTCATAGATCTAAAGGCCAAACCAGACCATTAAATTCAATTAATCCTATATCCTGCATGATAAAGGCCATCCCACCCATCCCCTAATTCCTCAATACCATCTCTGACAGTGACCATGTGATTCTATACCCTCCTATAAATGCACTGAGAGCCTCTGTGTGCTCCAGACACAGAGCAGGACCCCACTGAAAACCCAGACTTGATTTAAAGACTTTAAGCCATGGATGACTTATCACATTCCTCATGAAAACACTCCAATGCATAATTACACTTACAGTAAAATAAGTCATTGGGGCTAAAAGCATGGGGAGCTGTAACGTGCAAACTGCAGGGTATACAGTTGTATTTGCTTATGAGGCAAGGAATCCCACTAATCTTTTTTATGTCTTTTCAGGGAAGAAACAAAGATGTTTGAACCATTTGTACAACACAGAAGCTGTCCAGCCCACACCTTGAAAGGGCTAGAGGTTTGCTGGGGAAGCTTTGAGGAGAGAGAGTAATAAAGAAAGGAGCATTTTACGATGCAAGGTTGAACTTTTATTGGAGGGGCTTGGCCAGCTCCTAGTCCCATGCAGGAAAGGAAGAGGAACTTGAACGTTGTGCTTTTCCCTTTTGAAAGGTGAAAGCCACTCCATACAATAGCAAAGTGGTCTAAGACAAATACACTTATTCCTCTCTCATGGCTTTCAAAAATGGAGGAGGTTAGGAAGTCCCAAACTACATTTCATCAAAGCCCTGAAGGTAAAAATGATCTGCTGGCTTGAAATTTTTCTTAATGAGCAATATCCAGCCAATCGAACAGGGTGCGGATGAAAGTGACAGATGGGATCATTTAAAGTTTGATTCTTTGCATGAGAGAAAATAGTATTTTTGATAAGTTATTTTTCTTCTGATTGTTATAGTGTTCTGCATAGTGTCACAGCCTTCCACTGCCAGTCCCAGGTCTCTGGCAGATTAATTTACCCAAAGTGTCTTGAAAATTCAGAGCTAGAGGAAGCTCCTGGAACTCCTGAACTCATGTAAACCCACAGAGCTGGTCCAACAGCCAGAAGCAAGTGGAGATAGTCTCCTTGGCCAAGAGATTTTTTTTTTTTTTTGCTTGGTAGGGACTGTAAGCAAAGACATGACAGTTTATAGCCCAATGTGTGCTTCAAATGTCTTAGTTAATGGAGGGCAATGGTGGATTGCTCCCCAAAATGTTTTAAAATTACAGATCTGATGGGGAAACGCATTTTGGTGGGAGTCCTGTGGGGCAAGGTGAGTAATCCTTGGTGGGATTTTCCCCTGCTTTACCCTGCAGGGACAACTGGAGCAGCCTGTGCTTCAGGAGCTCCATCTCTGGGGCTCTGAGCCTGAAACTGTCCAAGTTCAGCCCTCTAAAAATTCAAGCAGCCATCGATCAGGCAGGTTGCAAAAGTGTGTAGAAATGTATCAATTTGTTCCTGAACATTTTTCAGACACAAACTGCAAGCATTTACCACTGCTATGTAAAAATATTGCTTAGGTCCCAGGCTCTGTAAGAGCTCTGCACAGTTGGAGGATGTATTTCCTTGTAGGAGATTGTCCTGGTTTGAGGTAAAATGAACCAATTTTCTGTTTTACAGTTTTGCTTTCTTAGCTAGGCCTCTCCTAGCTAGCTGGGCTCTGAAATTAACAGCACATTGTGCGGAGCTGTTCCATCTCGCAGTGATAAGACCTGATTGTACCGGGGGATGGTGCAGAGAGGCCCTTGTTTAGACTTGTTGCTGGAAGAACCAAGGTCAGATAATTTTCATCGTTCGCCCGTCGGAGGGTCCCGCCTTCAAGGAGGAGCGGACAGGACAGGTGACCCAGGACTGACCAACAGGGGTATTCCATCCCATCAGCATCATGCCCCCTATAAAAGCTGAAGGATCAACAGGTCAAG
>VZRU01006949.1:77797-206676 GCA_013398155.1 Pedionomus torquatus | reverse complement strand
GGTGGGGGGCATCTGTCGCTCAGGGTTTGGTGGGTTTGGCTGAAACCGCGACAGAGATATGCTGAATTTTGGTGTTGAGAGGTGCTGTCATATACCCCGTAGTGTGTAGGACCATATTGTTATGTGTTTGCCTTTAATAGGGAAAGATGAGCATGAGAAGACACAGAATCAGCCTCATGCATTAAAATAACAGCTGTCTTTGCCATCTCTCTGAACAGGTAATTTTTGCTAGTCATTTACTGCACGTACAACACCTGTGTATAACAGAGTGTACATGCAGCAGCAGTGGGCCCTGCCATCCACGACAGGGCAGAAACAAAAGCACTAACTCTCTCTCCTCTGCCCACATGTTTTCTGATTGGCTCAATTAGCAGTTAGCAAAGGTTCCAAACAAAGGAGAGGTCAATTATTAGCTTCTCTTATTTAAGCAGCCTTGGACTAGATTTTACCATCCATATGGTAAATGTTTGACTATGTAGCCCTCAGCCCAGAGCTCCCAGTGGCACCAGACAGGCGAGGGAGAGCTGAGGCTGTGGTGGGGCTTCTGCTGGTTCCCAGCCATCCCTCCCAGGGGCCTGTAGCATCCCAAACAGGCTTCCTAGGGAAGTGGTGCAATCACCACCCTGGGAGGTATTTAAAAGCCAGCCAGCCATGATGCTGAAGGACAGGGTTTAGTGGTGGTTTTGGCAGTGTCAGGTTGAAGGTTGGACTTGATGATCTTAAAGGCCTCTTCCAACTTGGGCAATTCTATGAAACCCACTGCAAAGTGCTGAGCAGGAGGCTTGGACAAGGATGAGGCCAGTCCGTGCTGTTCAGCCTTCACCAGCTGAAGGGGTGCTCACCCCATGCAGCAGGTACCCCCACATCCACCTCTCCCACCTAAGGCAAGGATGGATCCAGCCAGGGCACACTCTCCACAGGGCAGCTCTCTGACAAGGGTCTCTGCATCAGCTGGGAAAGAGAAGAAAGGGATTACAAGGAATTTCTTTAGATGTATTCCAGCAATGGATTAAAATAGCTGCTTCTATTTTAATCTGGGGAAGTGGCAGCTCAGGCACATGAGGGACAAGCAGCACCTCCAGCAGAGGGGCCTTGTGGAGCAGCCTGTGTCTTCTCCAAGGCCAGTGTAGGGCTGGCCAGGAACATCCTGGCCCCAGGCCAAGGGACTCAACAGCTAGAATTTAGGATTGGGAGATACAAATTCATACTGCCCTGGTTTTCTTTTAGTTACGGCCAAGTGTTCCAATGCTGTGGACTCTAAGGGTTTTCAGGAAACAATAAGAAATTGCTGTGCTCAGTATTCCTTATTTACATCCAGCACAGCTGAGGATTGTCTACTGAATCCTGCTGTAGTGACACCTAGATTTCAAATACTGATTTTTTATTTTCTTATTCCAGAAGTTTTACTGTGGTATAACACAAATATTCTGTTTCCCTGTGGACCTGTGTCAGCGGAGGAGGAGGCTGCAGAGAAAGGTGAGCTTTGTCTTTCTTAGGAGTCCTTTTACTGGAAAGTGAAACTCCTGCTTTGTCCCTCATTTTTATTTTGTAGGGGACTGTTTGCTGTAGACCTCTTGCAACTGGCAAACTACGTGTGAAATAAAGGAAGAAAATTCACCGTCACATCTTATCTGCTATCCCTGGTAAATCTCCTTTTGCAAAATCTCACCATGAAACGAGTGGGTTTTTGTTTCACTGGACTACAAGATTACTCCCTGAAAATTTATCAGCCCTGCTGCTTGGGAGGCTCTGGGAAGAAGCTGGCCTCAAAGCTTTCATTTTTTAATATAATTTGGTAATGTTTGAGGTTCTTTTTGCTTCACCTTTGTTTATTCTTTATTTTTTATTTTTTATTTTACACATTATGTAATTGCACGAACTCATCTCTCCCTGCCATATTTATTTTTTTGCTCCTGTGTCTTCTCCTCTCTCACACAAGTTAATCTCACAAGACAAATTAAAGAATAAACAAAGTAGACATAATATTACCTAATGCTATCTCAATGGCTAGTCCTGTGTGGAGAAAATCCAGTTGTATTTGGTCCAAAGGCATTCAAGAAATCTGAAAGGTGAAATCTGCCCTTCACACTAAAATTATTCAAGTTTATTTATACTGGTTTTGAAATAGATTTAGTTTGACTGGTACCACCCTTATGTCTAGACACTTTTCAATCCCAGTGTAGTTAATAGCGATTTAGCTTAATTTGGTGTCACTCTGTGTACGGACTGCATCTCAGATGCTGTATAAATATTCCCTTATTGAGACTGATGCCAAATACAAGCCATTGAGATAGCACTAGGTAATATTATGTCTTTTCCCACTGTTCCTTTCAGGGCCATATGAAATCATTTTCCCCCTTGGCTTTAGGAAGATGCAACAAATATTTGTACAATCCTTTAAGAGCCCTTCTCCAGCACGAAACCACTGCTGAAGACCACTCTACATTATCTGAGTTAGTCTCTTACTAATTACTCTTAATTGGGCAAATGCTGCAGGTTTTGTTCTAAAGTAGGTCAGATACACCAGGTTTGTATTATGTACCTTGGAAGTGGGCACAAAACCTCCCTTGGACCATATAGCCTGTAGCCCTGGGCTTGGCTGGCTCATGCCCTTTCTCAGTCCTCCTGATCTGCTCATAAATATCTCCAAAAGGGTGCTTCACACACCTCAACAGTAATCTCTTTTGATGCCTGGTTGCTTCTTGGCTTTAATGCCAGATGGTATTAATATACCCATCACTTTAATTATTCAAACAAGCAAACACTGGCAGGAGTGATCCCCACTTCGCACTTTTCCCACTGAATCAGAGGCATACTTGAAAGCACCCTTTCATCCCCATGGATCCTGATTCCTGGAGTTGTCCCAAGCAAAAAGTTGTCCCTCACCAAAAGTGAATTTGACATCTCAGCAGTTTCCCAGCCAATTTCATGCTGGGATAAGAATCAGTGGTGATGGGACAAGTGTCATTTATTCACTCTCTCACTATTGCCCAGAAGTTTGGTAGATGTCCAGATGCCAGCTCCACACCAGGTCCTTCTATAAAACCTTTCACAGGACTGAAGTCTATGTGTAAAATGGAAATACTGCCTACACCTTGTAACTCAAAAGCTAGCCTGCCTCTTGTCTGGCTCTAAACAATGGTGAAAATCCAAGATTTGCTGCAATGAACAGCCTGGATGGATGGTTTCTGATGGGAAGGAGGTACTTCTGAAAGCTCCCTGCACCCAGTAAGTACTGTGCAAATACCTCCCTCCAAGTCCATCTTCCCCTCTGTGATTTCTACAAAGCTTATTTAGCGATCAGTCAGCAGCAAAAAGAAACCATAAGGGATTACCTTATATTTGTCTTGCAAGGTGGATCCTTTGAGTTTCCAGCTCTTTGACTCAAGCTTTTAAAGGCTGCTGAATTTCCTACACAACCAAAGAGCTTTGGGCAATGTTTGTATCCAGGAAGGTAAGATCTATAAGTAGAGATAGCTGCTAGATCAGTTCAATAGCTGGAAAACACAGTGATGCTTTTAGACACCTTAGGCTCTCCAAGATCCATCGCATGATCCAGAGCGAGATGCTATGCCCGCATCAAGCATGCTTAGTTTTAGGAATGAGCAGTGATGATGCCATAGTGACATGAAGCAAGGCTTTGATGCTCACATAACAAAGAATATGCAAACTTATTCCTTTGATTAGCTGCTCTCTGGTATGTCAAGTCCATGAATAATCAAGCCTCATTTTCTAATTAGTTTTACTCATCACCCTGCTGTTCCATGCCTTTGCTCATTTGCATTTCCATTTTCTAGATAAGAGCCTTATTCTGTGAGGTGCCGACAGAGCATCTGTCCCTCTTCCACTATAGCACGTCTTTGGTCCTTTACTGGCTGTTTCCTTGCTCTCGGCTCAGCATCTCCTCCCATGCAATCACCATCTCATTTTTCTGTCCCTTTCCACTCTTTCTGAGCCCTGTTTCCTCTAGGAATAGGGTGGTTCTCTTCATGCTGTCTGTCCCTTGGTACTTGGAAAGTATCTCAAAAGTATCTTTTGAGTCCATACTCCACTTTTACCCAGCTTCAACAGAAAAACTGCCAATGTCCTGGATTTGCACAGGTCTATGGAAGTGGTGGGGGAAAAGGCCTCCTGGGACAGTGGAGGTCAAGGCTGGAGCATCCGCTCCATTACCTTGAGAACTTACAATGAGGAGAGTGGTTTTGAATGCCCTGGTCACAAACCTGTCCAGTCATCAGCTGCTCCAGTGAGAGAGGAGAAAAGAAAGTCTGCAGAACAAACCTGCGGCAGTTGGGCTGGTGGCAGTTTTGCTTGTTGTTCTAACTAGTATGCTATTTTTGTGTTACAGGAGGCTTCTGTGTATTTATTTATCTCCCCACCCTTCCTGCACAGCTACTGTAAGAAGCACATTATAAGGAGATTTAGCAAAGCAAAGTTAATGGCTTGTTTGCATTTATTTTAATCAAGTTATTCTAATTGTGCTATTGTGCAAATATCTCTTCCCTTCTGATTTGAGAAAGACCTCATCCTCATCCTCCCAGCAGCAGGTACCCCAGTAGTCAGAAGTACCAGCTCATTGTCGCGACGGAGGGAAAACAGGGACCACTCAACATGAATGATCAACAAGCTTCAACTTTATTTGGATAGCTCAGTCCTTTTATAACAGGTACAATTAGCTCATACACTTTGCAAAAGGTGAGCTCATAGTTGGCTAGCTCCGTAAATGTCCACCTGCTCCTAGTACCTTCTTCGTGGTTCTCTTATCTCCTTTTTTCCTGTGCCTGGGCAGTCACAGGCCTTCTGTTACTCTTCCAGGGGCAGGATGCCCTTGACTCTTTGCCAATCAGAGCGGCTGGTTTCGGTGTTTCTCGAGCTCCTGCTCAGCCAGCGTAATCATGTCTACGTGACCCTTCTCAGCTAGCCATTCCTCCACAGCCCATTCCTGCCTTTGCCTGCACCCCGCAGATGCTGGGAGCTGTTCTAGTTGAACTGAACAAAACCTCAATCCTCTCAATAAGCTGGAGGCATTAATGCCTAGTACAGCTCAGTGTTTCACACCGGAAGTCCGCTTACCTCAAAGCTGATGTGTGTTTTCTTTTTGTTAGGGGCCAAGCAGTCAGCATTTGCCAGCCAAATGCAGAAGTGAAATTCAGATGCTGTGAAAATAGGTCTTCAGAAAATAGACAGGGATGTGATGATCAGTCCTGCACAAAGAGCTAACAATAGTTTCCTAAAGCTGCAAAGATCGATTTAGGGCTTGAAGCATGAGGTTTTGTATTGATCTGTACCTGGGCAAATACTGGTGACTTTGCACACCAGCCCCTGCCTTTCTGAATGTCTCTCTGGGTAAATAAGTGGGGTGGGGGTCAGCTCAGCTTGACCCTGCTCCTGCATCTGCAGCAGAAGTACGGGGCTGGGACTAGGGGCACTGGGCGAAGCTGTGTTGCGGATGCAGCTGCTGAAGGGGTAGGGGCAGTGGGACAGCTGGCAAGAGAAGATGCTTGTGGGTGGGAGAGAAGAGGAGCAGTGGCCATACCCATGTGCTTTGTCCAGGCACAACTTTGCACACAGACAGGGGTGGGGAAGATCCCCTGGGTCAGCAGGGAAGAATGGTGGTGCGTGGGAAGTGGGAACGGGCTCCATATGTTTGGGGTCTGTGGGGATACCATGAACCCAGGAAGAAGGCTTTTTCTATTAGCTGTATTAGGTGCTTGGCATTTTTGCTTGACCTCTTAACTTAAACCAGCTGGCACACCAGCTGCCAAAACTTGCCCATGCTTTAAAACCTTAATGACTCCGTTCTGCCCTTCCTCTATCTTTCGGGACTATTTTTGTTTCTTTAGTGGCTAAGCAAATGCGTTGTGTCCCTGGATCAAAATTAGGGAGCATCACTTACATACTGTGGATGAGAAGGCAGCAGACTGGAGACCATCACTCATCATGAAAGGATGATCAGTTTAGCCTATTCCAAAATAATGGCTCTGCTGGGAACACCAACCCAGAATGCATCATGTCTTTTATAGTATTTATTAATTTAGTGTAGACATTAGGCCATCATTATTGCCTTCTTTTAATTCTCATGTATTAGCATTCAGGATCGGTTTTAACCCAGCAAACGTCTTTGTTAAATAAATAAAGCTGGATGTAAATGTATTTTTTATATATATAAACAACTGTGAGAGAGTGATGGATATAAAGCACAAAAAGGTCTTTATAATTTTTAAGGCTTGAATTTCAGAACACAGCATTTTCATTAAATTAACTCAGTGGTTCTCATGCGTAGAATTTTTGTGATAAAATTGCCTATTATTGTGAGTGTAAATGTTTTCAAAATATTAAGAGGCAACTGGGAAAAAATAGGAAAGATTTCTCAAGGATGAAAACCATAAAGACGTTCCCTCCAAACGCTGCCATGTAACCCCTGAAATTATTTAAAGTGAATTGCAGGAGCACTGTGGGAGGAGGAAAAAGGAGGCAGGCCAATTTTTAATTTTTTTTTCTTTTTATGACGGATAAAGGTCTGGAAAAATGTTTTCTAATTATTTTCTTGGCTGTCTGCTGTGCATATTAGAAAATTCAGCTCCTGGCCGATTGGCCAAGCAGAGAAACGGAGGCATTGCGAGCAATAGGGGGGCAGCTGAAGTGCTGTGCTGGGGACAACTGCGCCCTCCACCTGCCTGGGCATTTGACCCAGGCTGCCAACAGGGATCAACACAATCAACATCACATTCAATATAAATTAGAAAGTTTTTTGTGAAGTCCTCTCTCTCTCTCTCCCCCTTGCTGGCTGCCCCCCTGACAACTCCTTGCCCCGGTGCCGGAGCCCTGAGCCCCGAAGCCGCCCCGCTGACAGCGTCCCGCACGGGCTGTCCCTGCGGGGAGTTCAGGGCGCCATGTGACGGAATGGGCTGGGGATAGACCTTCTGCGTTCTGTATTGCTATCGGGATAAACAGTGTTTCGTTACTGTTATTTATTTAGTCTTAAATCTATTAAATCTATGTATATTTCAACCCTCGGGTTAGCTTGATTTTCCCCCGATTCCCTTCCCTGGGTGGGGAGGGGTGAGAGAATAGTTGTCTAGAGGACGATTAATTGTGGCGGGTGTCTCAAACCGTAGCAGCGTTTAGCGGGCAGGTGGTCAGCACCGCGAATGGCGGCTTCGGAGCCAGGCGGGGCGCGGGCTCCCGCTAAGCCGGGGTGCGGGCGTGTAGCGCCGGACAAAGCACCGCTCAGCGGTGGAGGGCCGCCGGGCGGCACGGCAGGCGCGCCGCTGCCCTTCAACCGGGGGTTCCTGCCTGGAACAGCCGCCTCCGCCCTGGCAGCCCCGGGTGGGAACCATTACCGAGCCATGCACGGACTCCTGGGGGTGTGCCACGCTCCAGCTCGCCGCCCAGACCGGCACCACGGCAAGCAGCACGGAGCACGCCAGCGCGCACCGGGACCGCGCCGGGCTCAGCGCTGCGCATCCTGGTACTGCNGCGCGGGGCTCCCGGCTATGATGGAGGACCGGTCCCACAAGGTGCTGCTGGCGCTGGTGATGCTCTTCCTCTTCGCCGTGATCGTGCTGCAGTACGTCTGCCCGGGCACCGAGTGCCAGCTCCTGCGGCTCCGCGCCCTCAGCCCCTCCGCTGCCGCCGACCCATACCGGGCGGAGGACGAGACGCCGGCGCGTTTCGTTCCCCGCTTCAATTTCTCCGCCGGCGACTTGCTGCGGCGGGTGGACTTCAACATCAAGGGGGACGACCTCATCGTCTTCCTGCACATCCAGAAGACGGGCGGCACCACCTTCGGCCGCCATCTGGTCCGCAACATCCAGCTGGAGCAGCCCTGCGAGTGTCGCGCCGGGCAGAAGAAGTGCACCTGCCACCGGCCCGGCAAGCGGGAGACCTGGCTCTTCTCCCGCTTCTCCACCGGCTGGAGCTGCGGGCTGCACGCCGACTGGACCGAGCTCACCAACTGCGTGCCCTCCGTGGTGGACAGCAAGAAGGAGGTGCGGCTCCGGCCCTCCAGGTGAGGCCGGGCCTTCGCCGGGGGTGGCGATCGTCCTGGCGAGGGGACCTCGGTCGGTACGGAGCGCCCCGCCACGGGAAGCAGGCTGCAGACCGGGGCGCGGCGGCGGCTGCGGGAGCCAGACGGGCCCCGAGGCTGAGCTCTGAGAAGCAAACAAAACCCGAGCCGTGTTTTCAGTGGTGCCCCGCGGGCTGTGGTGACGGTGACTGCTGGTGGGGAAAGCCCAAGGGTTCCAGCCTCGAGCTGCGGGGTGATGCGGGAACGGGCCTGGCAGCCCCGCAGCTCGGGGGCCCCCCAGGGCGGCTCTCCCACGGCCCATGCAGAAGCAAGGGGCCCCCAGCTGCCTGTCCTCAGGGCTGTTCCATCTTTGGCAGATCACCTTACTGCCTGGAGCTCCCCGGGTACTCATGCTGTCACTCCTCAGTACGCCAGCAATTAATGCTGGTTCTGGGGGTGTTCCTGTGCCATGGTCACCTGTGAAGTTTAGCTCGTGAAGATAGTGGCCTTGTAAAGTAAAGGTTACTCTTGTGGCTGGATGTTTGCCTTGTCCTTCAGCCCTAACCTTGTTTATTTGGGGTTTTCATTTTGAATTTTAGTGACAATGCTCACTTTGTCCCTGCATGTTTCTTCTGAAGTTGCTAACCTCACCTCGCCACAGCTAGGTGGTTGCTGCCTATGCCTTTTGAAAGCCCAGCTTCCTTGTTCTCCTGAGCAGCGAGGAGCTCTGCCCCTGGAGCTGTCTGCAGCCTACCTTCAGTTGTAATGGAACGAGTAGCTTGGCTGTGGCGGTGCACACAGCTGTACAGGGTAGCAGAACAGCGCAGGGTGTTAGTGTCTTTTCACATTGCTTTGCTTGGAAATCAGAAGCAAGGGTATTGTTCCTATTGTGCTGTTAGGCTAATGGCAGGTCCTCTTACAATGAGGGTGCTGTTACATATCAAGCTATCTGAAGTCAAGTCTAACCATGGATTCACTTGAAATAGAAGGCAATTTATTCCTAGAGTTCTTTTTATATAGCATGACACTACACTGCCATCTAGTAGAAAAATGGTTAGCGTCATTATCTTCCTGTACCCAAGAAGCAGCTCTTTATGAGACTTGGCTATTGTGATTTCTGCTCTTTTGTTTTCCTTACTGCTTTAGAATTTAATTGTCTCATTTTTGTGACATGCCTTTTGCAAACATCAGGAACTGATTCCTTGTCCTCTGGGTCTGTTAGCTTCCCAGATGCAGGATGCTCAGCCTTGTGGGCTACGTACTTTATTTTACCTGTCCATATAAATATGTTGCTTGTCAGCAGAAGTGGAAATTGCTTGACAGATTCCAGTGATGTGTCTTTCTCTTCCCCCAGAGGTGGGTTTGGCCTGCAGAGCTGTAGCTGTGGGGTGGGGATTCCCTTCATTCCCCAGAGGCAGGTTGGGATTAGTCATGCCCTCTGGAAAATGGGGATTGTCCTTCTCCCAAACTCACCGCCTTTGGGAGAAGGGAACTTCAGGCTTGGAGAGCTGAGATTTGTCTGTAGGTTTTACCTTTGTGGTTTGGTTGTTGGATTTTTTTTCTGTTGGATTATCAAATGTGCTTTTCTGAGTCAGAAGTGTTTCGTGTACCTGCCCAGGAGTTCAGAGCAATGATTCCTGGTCCAGTAATCCATGTACATTGTCAGCTGATTTCTGAGAGGTTGCTTGGGCTTGTGACTTGGAATTGAAGCCTGGAGAGATGGATGAAAATGAAGCTGTGATGATTTTGTATTAGGCAGGTAGAGGACTACTCTTACAAAAGCTTTGAAATGATGTTATAGTTTTAATAACCTAATTACACAGCTTGCTTAATAGCTACAGTTATTCTCCCAAATAATGTCTTGACAAGCAATTATTTGGACTGCAACTTCTAAATGTTTAAAAATACAGGAAGATAAGAAATTCTTAAATGAACAGTCATCCCTTCAAGTCAACCTGCCCTATGTAATATGTTGTCTTTAATTTTATTTTGCATTCTTGATTTAGCAATGTTCATCTGACAACTAGTTAATTATCACCTACTCCTACTGCCAGTAACAGACACTAATCTGAGCACTTTCTGGACAGCTAATAGCTGCTTTTAGAGCATCGATGGTTGTGGGACCAGCCTGGCTGTTTGTGTGCTGGGGTCCTGGCGGGGAAGCTGTGCTGGGCAGTGTGTACTGAGTTAGTGCTGGGGAGCGGCAAGGAGCAGCACACCTCTGGTGTACAAATCCTGAGAAGAGGGCAGCAATTTGAAGTGCAGGGCCCATTTGGGGACCATCATCAGGGCAGGGAGTGGAATTCAGTCAGGAGTGGGGGACAATTCCCTCAAGTGAAGCTTGGTTTGACAAGGGTGGGAACTCCTGCATTTATAAATGAGGTAATTCAAAAGTGAGACCTGCTGTTAAGAGGGTTTTGAACTACTTGATGGCTGCACAATGTAATCTGTCGTTACTGTCTTTGGGCTGTGTAGCCTTGTATGGGAATAGCCAAATGAGTTGTCAGTTCCAGCAAACTTTTTAGCTTGTACCTCTGTGGGATTACTCTGTACAGAGGTTTCCCTGGAGGGGTATGGAGAGTCTCCTTGTCAGATTGTCGGGTAGTGGGGCTCTTCTGTAGGGGCCTTTTGTTTAAAAGTTGTGCCTTTGTTAGTCTGGAGGATTCCCTGTCCTGGACCTCAGCACTAGGTATCATCACCCTGATACAATCTGATTGGATCAGCCTAAAGGATATGCCCATGAAGGACCTTGTTGCCTGCAGCATTCGTCCTCCAGCTTCGGCTCTTAATCCTATTGCTAGTATGTCTCTATTTTCTTTGGGAGTTGTCAGCTTGGAGGGCACATTTCCTGCAGAAATACTCAGGATGGCCGTTGTGACTTTTTGTTTGTTTGTTTTGGATTTAACACAATGGTGCTTTTCTGTCTATGAGTGTGTAGGTTCCCAAAACTTGTACTGCTTTGTAGTGATGGCCTGTGCGTTGTAGTAAGCAGATAAATAAATCTCCTTCTCCTCCTTTGGTCAGTCCTTCCTTCCCCTAGAGAAACATGAATGGGTGTGGGGAGTACTTCCTCCTTGGATCCCACTGGGGTGTGCTCCCATTGCTTGTTGCATTGGTGCTGCTTGCACTGTGGCACATAGAGATCTTGGGAGAAGGAAAGGGAAGGTGCGGGCACAGATGATGCTTTGAGTGCTCTGAATTTGCTGCTTAGGAGATTGGTGGAATGGGCTGACGGTGGTGGCAGAAAGGAGGGGGTTGTCTGAGATGCTTGGCATCAGCAGTGAGAAAGGAGAAATGTGCGTTTTCCTAGTCATGAGTGGCTGACTTGGGTCACTTGATTGATTGTGGAAGCCTCAAAGCTTTTGGCACACTGAACAGAGGCAGCATCCAAAGTAACTGTGCATGAGAGCATCACGGAACTGAGATTTTGCTCAGCTCTAGCTAATTATTATGGGAAGTATTTACTGAACTTGTCTATAGCAATAAATCCAAAGGCTCCGTTGTAAGAAACAAAAGGGCTTGGGATTAAACTGGAAAATGTAATGAGACATGGGAGCAAATACAGATCACTACATTCTTAAGTGGTGCCGTGGCTTTGTACCCTTGTTGGGTGAGAGACATGGCTGTGGGTAAAGGTTGGGCTGTATTTGGTGTTCCTCCTGCCTAGCATTAAAACAGGAGACATTCTCCATTAAGAGGAGAACAAGCTTGCAGAACTGTCTCCGGAGCCAGAAAGTCTGAGATCAGAAGAAATTTTACAGTGCTGGTACAAGCCTGTTGGATCAGGACCAGGGATGATGTCTGCTGACTTTTGGGAGACCTGGTGTTGGCACTACATGGTTGTGATGTGGGACAGAAGGCTCTGGCAATGCATGGATGTTCTTGTCTTGTTCCTACATGATACTTAAAGTCTTCTATGTTAAGTCTTGTGAAAATCTAAAGAAAAGATGCATTAAAGCATTTTCCAGCAAACTGGAAGTCTTTACTGTGTGTGTCTCCGTTGGCTGAATAGACTGGGCTCTTGGAAATACGGGATTTGTATCTGCAAATCTCCACTGCTCCGTGGTCCACCATGGTGTGCCTGAGTCCTCTCCAGCATGACTGCTGGTGGAGCCCGAGGCAGAAGACAGTTTGGCCACAGCAAGTGTTGCCATCAGCCCCAGTTGTGCGCTTGGGTCCTGCTGGAGCTGGTGGGCTTTCCTCTTGTAGGCAGAGGAGGCGCTGTAGAGTCACACAGCGCCCCCAGACTTTGAGTGGATAGTAAAGGCTTTGGCAGGAGGTGGACAGCTTAAAACCTCTAGATGCTGATGGAGCAGGTTCTGTTTCCAAGTATGAGATCCCCCAGTGCTGCCCCTTTGGGGGTGAAGCCTATCTGGGGTGGCAGCTAGAGGGGAGAAGGGGACCAGGACAGCTGAGCTGGAGGCTGTGAGTGGGCAGATGGGCGGACCTGCTGTAATTTGGGCCCCGACCAGAGCACCAGGAGGGTGCCTGCCTGTCCCTGAGGAAAAACTCTGCAATGATTACAAAGCCAAAAAAAAAAACAACCAAAAAAATACAAAAAAAACCCCCAAACAAACGACCCACCAAACAAAACCAAAAAAAAATGCCACAAACAAACAAAAACCAAGAAACACCCCAGCTCTTGCAGAGATGCTGCCAGGCCTGAGTGGCTCCACACTGCTTCACTTATCAGCAGGATTCCCTAATGACCCTGCTCATTTGGGTGCAGTGGCAGCAGTGGGATGAGGGATGCAGTCAATATTACCTGTAGTGGCGAAATTTCTCCACATGGCAGCTGGTGGGAGTGAAGGTGGGTCTGGTTCTATGGTGTTGGAAGCAGTGGAACAGCCTGCAGAGCAAAAAAAAGGGCTTTTGAGGGGAAGGGCAGGGGATTATGTTCATAAATACAAGTAGTTCCTTCACCTAATCCCATGTTAGTGCCTGACCTCAAAGGTCTTGGTTGTAAACTTAAGTTCATGTGCATTTCAAGTTTAGACTGTTGGACTTACAAAGCTCTCTAAATTGATATCACTGGTTTTACAGATAAAGTGTTGGACTTCTTAAAGGGATTAAAAAAATCATTTTCCATATTAGGTCTCTTCAGTTTGCCTCTAAATCTTTAATAAAGTGCAAATTGACTTTTAGTTGTTGAAAAGTACATGTTTCCTACTTCCTTTTCTTTTAAATTCAGAGATTTTTTTTTTTTGTGGGTAGAGAGAAGATGTTAGCTGTTGCAAAAATAAATTCTAGTGATAGCAGTAGAGGAAATATTCCTTGCACTATTTATTACATTTGTTGTCAGAGTTGATCTTCAAAGAAAAGACTGGGAATATGAACACCGTGGCATGATACCATTGTACTAAGACATAATTACTTTTTCTTTAAAAGGTGCCTTTCTGCTATTTTTTTTCTGGGAATTAATAAATATTAAAATGAAACTATAAATACATGTGTTAACTGTATTAAAATAGACACAGATTGTGCCTTATGATTCCTCTTCATAACTTTGTAACCTTTATTAAAGGTTAACAAAGGTGCTTGGAAGTCAAGCATCACCAGTAGGTTATTTAGTTTTATTAAAAGACAGATTTTTAAGTTTAACAAGTTGAGCATTAGTTGTGAGGCATAATTACTGAGATTAATTTGTCCCTCATTTATTTAATCTGAATTGTCAGGAATCATGTTCTCTACTGATGTAAATGTCAGCAAAAAGGACTTATTAGTAGATTTGATTGCTTTTTAAGTTTAACTAGCAGAGATGCACTGGCATGCCTAAGAGAATTGGTCTGTTTCTTGTGAACAGTGCCTAATGAATCACTTCAATGTACTTCTCTGAAGGAAAGCAGAGCAATTTAAATGTGCAATGCATTGATTTACCTCAAATGGATTAGGCCTCTGTGTGCAGTCCTTTGTATTAATTTACTTTCTCCACAACTGTAATAATAAAGGCAGTGTTTCTGTATGGTATCAGTTCAAATTAGCTCATGAAACTTGCTAGAAAGCAAAATTAATATATGGCCAAGAATGGTGTGTGGGAGTGGATCTTTCAGAGAGGAGGTGGGTCTGGCTCAGGGTGGTTCCAAGGGCTGAGACCTGCCCACTGGGGTGAGGAGGAGAGAGTTGTGTCTAAAGTAGTGGTGATTTATTGACTTTAGTATGGGAAATAAACTAAAATACTTGTGTATTTGTGACTTGGTGCAACTGTAGGAGATTTTTTTCTTTTTAAATGGCCAGTTTGGTTTTGGTTTTGTTGGGGTTTTTTTGTTTCGGTTTTTTTTTTTTTTAATGGCTGAGGAAACGGTACAAAAATCTCTAACTCCAGCAGGTTCAAGCTTGTTTTATTGCTGTAGTTCCCCTACTAGTTTTATTGCCCCCCGTTCCCCTCCTGGTGACAATGTCCAGTGTCTGCAGTCCCAGTGTTGAGCTTACTCTGTCCTTGCAGAGCAGCTGGTGGCAGCCAGGACTAGAAACTCTGGGTAATTCCTTATTTAACCACTTAGCTGCAGAAATGGCGCCCGGGCTTTGTTTCACTCGGAAGGGATTACTCTGGCCAAGCTGCCCTTGCCACTCAGCCTTTCTTGGAATTACCCATGTAGTAGGCTTCTTACGTACTTGCAAGGATTAATTCCCCATTCCCCCATTCTCCATCAGCTAATTCCCATCACTGGACAGCAGCAGGGAAGCGTAGGGGTGGAATGTAGCCAGACACTGCCTTTCTCTGCCACAAGAGCAGTTCCCCTCTCCCAGCGTGGGACTGGGATGCTCACCCCAGTGGCACCTGGCAGATGGAAGTAAAGGCGACCCAGACAGGAGGTGCAAGATGGCATTTTGGTGTGGGAGGATGAGGTGACTGGGGTTAGGAGGCAGTGCTGATCCCGCCTTCCTCTTCCTCTTTTTCCTTGGCAGCCAGCACTGGAGAGCCAGCATGGATTATTGTTTGTGATTGATTTGCTGATGCTGGCAATTGTACAGTGTGTTCTAGGACTAGTAGGGTAGCACCGAATTATTCAGGTGTTATTGAAACGAATCACGTTTGTGATGAGTAATAAGTAGCAGACTTTGGTATTTATGAATAATTAACATAGTAAAGTTTGTCTTAGACATGAAGAAATTATTTAATTTCTACTGTGGACACTGTAAAATTAATGAAAGATAATTGCATTTGCTAATGTGAGACTAAGAAGCCAAAGCAATCTATTTTTTGTGTGTTTGAGTTCACATTACTGATGTAAACAGTAAATGTATGCTTCCTTCATTATGATTTCATTGGGTGGGACCCACATTTAATATCCAGAGGGGTGGGTTTTTGTTGAAATAAAAGGTCTGTTGCCAAACACTTGCGTATCTCTGGGTGGATAGCATATATATGCCTAGAGCAAGATAATGTTTTTGAGTGAGTTGCAATTGAGACCATTTTTTTTGCTCTTCCCTTGTTCTAGCCTCCTTCCTCAGTTCATGCTTTTAAAGGCAGAATCCATTTAAGATATTGCTTATATACTGCTCTGAGTGAAATCCCCATTTATTTAGTCTTGGAAAAAATCATTAGTCTTTAGAGACCTATAAGTCGTAAGATCCACTAGGGATGAGACTCAAATCATGTTACTTCTTGGTTCTTGGCTGTTTATCCAACTCTGAAGGAAACAAACTTTTGATGCGATGTAACTAAATATATGCAGCTGTGAGGGAGATTAATGTTGTGGCATGAAACGATTTTGCACATCTCTGTAAGAGCATGAAGAAGACTATGACTTTCATGGGATGCATGTACCAAATGCTCCTAATTTCCCATAATCAAAAAGGCTGTGAAGTTTTGATGCACTTAGAGGCCCAAGTAGTTGGAAGATCAGTTCTCCCTTTACTTCATTTTGTGTTAGGTAAATTAAAATACTGTAAGGCTCCCAGCAGTGGGAGTGCATCTAGACTGCTGTTTGAACTATGGGATCCTCAGCAAACACTCAAATCAAGTGAGTAAAGCACTCTCGATGACTGATTATTTTCCCCAAGCTTCCTTGTGTTCAGAGTAAAGCAACTGTTATAATTCCCTGTGTTATAAGTAAATCAAGACACTTTAGGTCTTAGTCAAATCAATCGATGATTTATTTTAAGGTAGGAAAGCAAAAGCAGCGCTGGGCGGCCGGGAGACGCAGCTCCACCAAAGGCTCGCGAATTTGAGCAAGTTAACCAGTCCCTTTTATCCTCTTGATAGCAGGTTTTGGTCCTCCCTTAGTTTCTTCGACAATCACGGCTCCTCTTTCTTCGTTTCCTGCTTCAGCTGATTAGGCAAAGGGTGCTTCAGCAACAATTTTAGATATGCATTCATGTAGTAAATGTGGAGGCCAGCACAATGTAATCTTGGAGAAGGAACTTATCTCTGAAGAACAGTGGGGTTCTGAGAGGGTGCTGGGGTATGGTAATGAATTCTGGAGAACAATGAGTATGTTAACTAGTTCTCCAAAACAGCATGAATATGTGTGCATATAGATATTGTTAAACCAACTCCACCCGGTACGCACACCCGGAGGACTGATCCCCTGTGCCTCCGGCGCTGCAATAAAGAATACCTGCTCGATAGTCACTGCGACTATTGAGTCCTGATTTCGTCTTTCACGGCGACACACTTTACTCTTTTCTACAAGGTTTGATTAGCAAATTAACGCCTAGTTACCTATTACACCTGTATTAAGAAAAACACTGTTTCCTTAGTTAAAGGCAGAGAAGCTGCTTTGGGAGTTGCTTTTTCAGGGTAACCAAGGGGGGAGCATTTCCTTTTGTCTCTGGGAAAACTGTTCCCTGGAGCAATCTGAAGCTGTTCTGGCACTGGCTTTTTTGGGGGCTTGTTTTGTTTTGTTTCTCCCTTGTGGATTTAAAGAAAGTTACTGGGAACATACTTGTGTCCTGCTTGAGCAAAACCTACCAGGTGTGAACTTTCTCCCTTTCTTTGGCAGCAGCAAATTAATCTTGGTAGGGAAGATGCTGTGGGAGTTGTCCTCCCACAGAACCCAATGCCCATGGAGGACTTTAATGGAGCTGGGTGTGGGTGAAGGCATTTCTCTTGCAATGCTCCCAGAGGAGCAGCAGGCGTTCCTCCTGGAACTGATGTTGCCAAGGGTAGATGGGGAGGAAGATGGCTGTGTGGCTTCTGCCTTTCACAGAGCTGTTTGTTTTTCTGTGGGGGTGTTGGATTTAATCAGTACAGTGGGGAGCACAAAGTAAAACAAAAGCGCTCAAGGAAATGTCAGACGCAACAGGATGTGTCTGCTTGATGACAGCTGAGTGACTTGCAAAAATATAAATGGCATAAATTAGGCTTTAACTCCTTCAGTTCTTGCGTGCTGCAAGTCAGGCACTGGTAAGAGGAGAAGCCGTTTGTGTTTGCATCATCTCCGCATTTTGTTTTATCTTTTCCTAACTGCATCTTTAGCTGAAACTTCAATAGAGGTTTGGGGGTTTTTTTTGATATTGTTGGTTTCCAATAACTTTAGGTCAATAAAATGTTGAGTAGAGTTTTGACTTTCAAATAAAGCTGGCTTAAAGTTGTTTGGCTTTCTGGCAGTGGGTTGCTGCTGAGGTTTGTCTTCTTGGCTCTGGTCTGCACAGGAGAAAAGTGGTGGCTAAGCATGAGTGGGATTTGAGAAGCCAGGATTTTACACCTGGGATGAGTCCCATCTCTATTACCATGCCTGTCCTTTTCCTCTCCCTTGATCTTGTCTGTGTAATTCAGCTCTTTGCATCAAGGTATATTTCTGTGCATGTGTAGCATAAAGGTTGTTGGATTTTCTGGCCTGACTGATAGTAGCTCTGTTGCCTATACATGACTAACCTTAGGTAGAGGCACTGGAAATATTTTTAGGTGCTTAATTTGAATTCAGGGACACTGTAGTTTTTACATATAAAAGCCCAATGTATTGTACTGACAGCCTGCCACGTACACTGCCCTGTGCTGGTGTCCTTGGAGGCAGTGGTGTTCCTCCTCTATCCTGGAAGGGAAGAGGAATGCTCCCTGAACACTCAGCTGCTGGCATGTGGTCACACTGCTTGGTGCTTTCACAATGGAGCTGTTGCATGGTCTAGTTTTCACCTGCTTTCATGGATGAAGCAGTCTCTGATTTCACTCTTTGGAAGGAAGCGCTTGGAAGAATCAGGAGAGTTGTCCTAAGGCACAATCTAAGAGTGCACTAAAGGTATACCTGTGAGCCTGGTGTCCTGATTTGTAGAAAAGCATAGTGAGAAATCCTACCCTCCTAAATAGGAGAAGTTGTGTATCTCACAGCAGGTGTCCTGACCAAAGTCAGGAGGAATGAGGGTGGTGAGGAACTGGAACAGGTTGCCCAGAGAAGTCGTGGATGCCCCATCCCTGGAAGTGTTCAAGGCCAGGCTGGATGGGGCTTGGAGCAACCTGGCCTAGTGGGAGGTGTCCCTGCCCATGGCAGGGGGCTTGGATCACGATTATCTTTAACGTCCCTTCCAACTCTAACCATTCTATGATTCTATAAAATATCGCTGCTCTTCTATAACTTATTTGTGACCCATCTGATTGCGATGAGTCACTTAAGGCTGCTCTCTGCTCTGTGTGAGGAGACTAAACAGTCAGAAGGCAGCGGTAGCAGAGACCTAAGAGAAGCTGTAGTCAGTTCCTTAGGTATCTTGAACACTATTAATCTTCAAAACTATTCCTATATAGCCATTTAAATGTCCTGCTTCTGAAACAGCTCAGATAGACCCCAGGTGAGCCCATGTTCTTGAATATAACTGATGCATTTTGTAAAGTAGAGTTATAAATACCTTTTTCATCCCATTTCCAAGAGGAGAGGCGGCAAAAACAAATGAAAAAAGTAGATGCACCTGCAGCTGCTTCTCCTGAGAAGCTAATAGCTGGTTTTCCCTGCTACTTATTGCATTTTGGATGTCAGCAGCATTTTGGGATAGAAAATGAGTACTCCTAGAGTTTTTTGTGGATAGAGGCAGCTTGCTCACCAAGTTCAATTTGTAGGGTAGTGCTGAAGTTCAGCTGATAATAGCTGCTGGAGTTTGGAGCTTGCTAGCAGTGGTGCAGAACAACTAAAGAGGAGGGTGATGGCTAGGGGTGAATTTTGACTGGACAATAGTTTTGTGAGCTGTCTTATCACCCAGCATTTTGCAGTGTATTCAACGTACTACCACATGCAATTTTGCAAGAAATACAGTAAGCAGAAAATGTTGCACAGGAAATGTGCAAGCGCTGCCCAGTGCTTGGTTACTGAGCCCTTTGTTGCTTGCAAGAGCTAAAGCGTGTGAGTAACTGTCCTTGCCTGAGAGTGTGGTTTAGGGCATTGGATCTGAGGCTTGGTGCAACACAACTTTTGGGGGAAATCTGTTCTGCATCTTTTTTTATTTTATTTATTACTGGGACATTTAACTGAGGGCACATAACTGAAACCAGTGCTGACTTTTCTGGAGAAAGAGTTGGAAGGAGGTTGTGCATCACAAAGTTTAAGATGCACACAAACTATGTCTTGTGAAGCCTTGAATGCTGTTGTGTGAACAAAACTACATTAAGTACATGCTTAAGCAATATATTTAAGTGCTTAAATGTATTGCTAAGCGCTTTGCAGGGTAAGTCTGACAGCATGAGCACCCCTTGCTGCCCTGAAGTGGTGAAGTTTCTTGCTCTGCAGAGTTGAGATTTAATATGTCTTTGCTATTGTTTGGGGTGCCAGCTTTCCCTGCTGTAATTCTCCTTTTCTGACAACTTGGGACCGGGCGGTGCTGCAGCTGCGTGTGCACCAAAACAAGCAGAGGGTGTAGGGCACAGAGACTTGCTGAGACAGGTGAAAATTGAGATTCCCAGTTACAGGACCCAAATGCCTAGAGAGCAGCTTGGGTAAGTTGATGCACCCAAGTGACCATATCCATTCCTAACCAATAGGTCAGGTTTGGGATAAGGATGTGAAGAATCAAAAGCATCAGCTTTTTCAGACTCCTTGTAGCAGCCAGGCTTTTGAGAAGGCTGTAAGAACAGATGACTTCTGTAGGTCGATTTGGTTTGAGGGTATAGGGGTAAAAGGGAGTTTTAGACCTCTATTCCACTAGCATCTGGGAGAGCACACCCAAAAGGCCAGCTCTGTCTGACCTGAATCTGGACCTCCCTGTCTGCCAATCCCTTTTATAAAACTGGTCAGTATATCAGGCAGCACAGAGGAGAAAACAAAACAAAACAAACAAACAAAAAAACACCACCAAAAACACAGAAAGGACTAAGTACTTAAGAATAGCTGGGCTCATGGCAAGATAAAAATTTCTCAGAGCCTGGATTATGGAAGGATCCAGTTATTTGTAAAATATATAAGCAGATTCTCTGCCTCGGCGGCTCAGCGATCATACTGGGGGATTTGGCCACCTGCTCAGCCCTTCCTGCTGTTCTCCTTGCTCTGTGGCTGAGGTCTGGAAACTGAGGTTTAAAGCTGCGACAACTTGTGTATTAAATGTTGCATATTAGCTGTACTTTGGAAACAGCAAATACAAGCTTTTTTTAAGGAATCTAAGGCTCTCTTGTTTCTTGTCCAAGGGGCTGGGTTTTTTTCTTTACCCATCATGTTATGTGATTTTCATGGAATTAGCAAGACAGTTTTGCTTCTAGTTTTCCTCATGTGTCACCTGAAGTCATGAAAGTTAATTGCTTCCTACAATAAGCCTATGTATTCATGGAAGAGTTATGGGTATGAAGTACAGTATCACACTTTATTTTTTATCTTATGGTAAAAATATTTAATGTCTTAGGTGATGGTCTATCAAGATAAGTGAAATTCTGGCCTGGCCTCGTTACTCCTGGGATTAAAAGGTCTTTTTAAGGATATTTTTATGTGTCTCAGTACATTTGTTATGCCAGCACTTGTACCTGTTGCTTATGATAGGTTGTTTAAACCTGAGATCTGGCATCTCATGATTACAGCTGAAATCTGATTAAGAGAAACTAAAACTGTGTGAAGCAAGTGGCTCTTTTTCTGGCAACAGACTTTACTAAATTGTTTTCCTGTGGTTTTTTTCACCTCTGCATGTGCTGCTTACCTAGAACCTGTTTCCTTATGGGAGACAGCTTTAGGGTGTAAACCTGGTTTCCTCCCGCCAAACACAGGGTGAGTAGAAATCATTTGACACTTGAGGGTTTGTAGACAGACTGCCTGTCTGGGGCTGCATCTTTTACAATGCTGCTAATAATTTTGATTGTGGCAGATGACTGACTTAAATTTCTAAGGGAAGGGACAGCAGGCATCTGGGATGTGATTTAAAGAAAGCAGTGGCAGTTCTGCACTATGAGAAGCCATTGCCTTTATGTATTTGTGGGAGTTTGTTCTGGGCTCTGCTGCAGGTCTTAGGATTTACGCACTTTCTTTTGGCAATGGGTTATCGTGGGATTTATAGACACTGAAGAGCATGTTGTGTCCCAAGGACATGACCTGTGTTAGTGTAAGTGGTCATAAAACCTCCAGTGTGCTAGCTGGTGGGAGTCAATTCAGGATGTTTGGAGAAGGGAGGAGCAGAATGCAGGCTTTTTAGTTCATGTGTACAACATACTTCTGTTTTTCATCGTTGCTTGAGCAGCTGAGATGAAGCATCCCTTTCTGTTAAGAACAAAAGCCTTCACCAGGCTGGTACCAGGGCTGGGATGTGCTGCAGTCGCTTAATGCACCGCTTGGCTTTGATCCTTAGTTGTTGTGTAAAAGCGCCTAATACAGCTGAGGAAGGTGTGGTGCTGGAGTGGTTTTGATGCCCTGGTCTAGAGTAGCGCCAGTGTCCCTGGCCCAGAGTGAATTCAGATCACTCCAGGCTGCGAGCGTTGTGGAGCAATTTGGGGTCACCCTGCAGCAGGCACATACTCCGGTGCCCACAGCCTGGCCAGCCCTTCCCTTTCCGCCTGCTTTACCTCCTCATGTACCTCCCCCAGGGGAAAAAGTGCTGGGAGGAATGGCAAAAGGCTGTCTGTTCCCTCCCCTGTTTTGAAGATTTGGATTCTCTTACTGGTTTTTATTTTTTGCATGTTTTTTGTGTTAAACAAGAGCAGCATGTTTGCAAGCTCCACTGCTCCTTAGGCTTAGAGCAGGGTGAGTATCTGCCTAGCAGAGATTTTGTGGTAAAATTTGTTGTTGCTGTGCTTGAACACTAACCTGAGGGATTTTTTTCCCTTCTCTGTAAACAAGCTTTTTTTTTCCTCACTAATGGAAAATTTCAGCTTGTCCTCCGCTTAACCACAGTTCAGGCATTTCCAGGAAAACTGAATGAATCAGTAATGCTTCCCTCTTTTTGCTTCTTGTGTGCTTAGTTAATTGTATTACTTCTATTGTGGGTTTCGATTGCATAAAGTCCTCTTTCTGCCCTTATCAAACTAGCATTATTTTCTACATAAGAGAGGACGGTCAGGATCCCTAAGGTCTTTTCCCTCTGGCACTGTGACACCGCAGATCTTCGCAGTGTGGAAAGCCTGGATTTAGGAAGAGGATGAAGCTGAACAAGGGCAGACGAATGCTTCTTACAGCACAGTGTTTTCCCACGGGGGCTTTCATTCAAATGGAGTGCAGGGATGAACATTCAGGAGCACAAGGGTGACTTAGAGCTTCCCATTTGGTGGCAGTTTCCATCTGCCTCTTGGTGCTGCTCAACACCCTTGCTGTTACTTGCCCCTCCTTGCAGCTCCCAGCACCGTCCTAGAGGTTTGGTTTTGATTGTTTCACCTTTTACAGAGACTCAATGCTGTCTAGTTCAGTGCCTTGAAGTGTGGGTTTAAATATCAAATAGCAAATGACTACGCTATAATGGATGTTATTGGATTAGACATTGTATTATAGGAGTCACTGTGGTTAAGTGGAGTATCTCTGGAATCTTGCTTTTTATCAGGATGTTATCGTTTATGTTCCCCTCTAATTTTTGTGGAGAGTCGTTTAGATGTTTTCCAGATTACAGCATAATGGAATTGCTAGCTATAAATGTTCAGAGGAATCCATTACACATGGTGACTTAGTGGTTAGTCACAATTACTTTGGAGGTACGGTGTGAAATTTAACTCAAACCTTCAAAACCAAATATTGTGAAATCTGGTCATCCTTCTTGTGAGATGCTCCTCCAGCCACCCAGAGAAGAAAAAGAGAAATGACTTTCTATAAGAAGCAAATCAGCAGACAGTTTCTTCCTGTTTCTTTCTGATTAATTAAAATCCAGAAGACTGGTGGTGGCAGTGGGTTGGTGTGCTTGTTCCCCTTCTTGGTGGAGGTAGGGTCTGGTGGAGCCAGAGCAGGACAAACCCACTGCAAGCCCAGCTCTCCTTCCTGCTCTGGGACAGCAAAGAACCGTTCTCCTTAAGATCTAGGTAGTGGAGATGTTCCTGCAGATTGCTTGAAGAAGGCACTGTAGGCTGTAGAGCTATAGCTAATAATTAGAGCAACTTCTGTGTAACAGAAGCATCAACAGACACTTTCACTTAACTGTATGTAGGCACCTGCTTTAACTTTTCAAATACCACATTTTTCCCTTGATGAGTTTATTGCCATTTCCATATCTGACCTATATGAGAGTTGTGTGCAGGGTCTCAAGCTGCGCCTTCTCTGACCTCCTGGGTTGGAAACAATTGCTCTGAATTGAGTGACCTGCATCTTGCTGGTTTTTTGTTTGCTGAGCGGAGGTTTTATCACCTGCAGGGTTGTGTGGTTCCTTGTGCTCTCAGCTTGTGAGTTGAAAGCACGTTGTAGTGTAGTGTCACAGGTTTTAAGCCCGGGGAGAGACTGTCAAAGTGAAACGCATAAACTTGAGATTTACAGGATGAACAAGTAAATCCCGTTAAATTTGTATGTCTTAAGAGTCTTAGAACAAAATTTGTATTAAGGTATGAGCTCATGCAGTTGGGCATCCCAGTCATCTTCAGTCATCTTTATTGTCTGGGCACATTTGTTTCTGCAATGGTTGCTTCTGGAGACGTCCACAGGATACCTGAACCTGTTTCGCTGTCAATATTTTAATAGCACACTTTAAAAGGAACATCATTTGGAAATGTTAAGACTTGGCCTAGGTTTAGAGTTCCTTCTTGATATCTGGAAGAGATAGTGAAACTCTAGGTTTATACAGGCTTGAAAGAGTCACTGCCCTGATTGATAGCTGAATTTACTAGTAAAGCTTTATAAAAAGTCTAGGAATTTTTAGGTAATTCAGGTCAGACCCCTCCTTCTTACCAGCAGCCCATAAATTTGAATAGTTTGGAACCTGTGTAACACACAGATCATCTAACCTTTTCATTCTTTTTGGTTTAGAAAGTTACTTTGGGGTCTCTTTTCATTCAAGAGCACAAGGTAAGTTTTCAGAAGAGATAGTGTTGTACTGAAATTGGAGTTTTCCAGGAGCTGAAGCACGGCAGCAGGGTTGCTAGGAATCTATGCTACCTGGGGAAGGAGCTTGTGCTCACTGTTATGGCTTCAGTAGTTCATCTTTGGCTTGCTCCTGGGGATATTTGAAGGGCATTGAAAGCACCAAAGGGGATGCTGTGACCTGGCATGGGCCCACACTGCCTGTCCTCTGTGACTTGGGGTGCTGCTGGGTTCAGTCATAGAATGGTTTGGGTTGGAAAGGATCGTAAAAATAATTTAGTTCCAACCCCCTGTCATGAGCAGGGACACCTCCCCCAAGACCAGGTTGTCCACCCCAGCCTCAAACACCACCAGGGACGGGGCATCGTCAGCTTCTCTGGGCAACTTGGGCCACTGTCTCCATCAGAGTGAAAAATTTCTTCCTGATTTCTAATCTAAGTCCCCTCTCTTTCAGTTTAAAACCATTCCACCTCACCCTATGGCTCCCCTCCCTGATCAGGAGTCCCTCTCCAGCTTTTCTGGAGCCCCTTTAGGGACTGGAAGGGGCTCTAAGGTCTCCCCAGAGCCTTCTCTTCTCCAGGCTGAACACCCCCAACTCTCTCAGCCTGTCCTCACAGCAGGGGGGGCTCCAGCCCTTGCAGCATCTCCGTGGCCTCCTCTGGCCCTGTCCTGATGTTGGTGGCTCCAGAGCTGAAGGCAGCACTGCAGGGGGTTCTCCCCAGAGCAGAGCAGAGGGGAGAATCCTCCCTCTCACCCTGCTGGCCATGCTGCTGGAGATGCAACCCAGGATGCAGGGGATTTCTGGGCTGCCAGTGCAAGTTGCTGGGTCATGTTGAACTTCTCATCCACCAACACCACCAAACCAACACCTTTTCCTCAGGGCTGCTCTCAGTCCATTCTCTCCCCAGCCTGTATTTGTGCTTGAGATTGCTGTGACCTAGGTCACAACCAGTCCAATTCAAGCCTGTCCAGGTCCCTCTGGATGGCATCCCTTCCCTCCAGCATATCGACTGCACCACACAGGTTAGTCATCAGTAAACTTGCTAAGGGTGTACTCCATCCCATTGTCCACGTCACTGACACAGATGTCCTAGTACCAACATATGAGGAATGCCACTTGCCACTGGTCTCCACTTGGACATGGCAGTGTTGGCTGCAACTCTCTGAGTGTGACCATCCAGCCAGTTCCCTATCCACTGAGTGGTCCACCTGTCAAATCCATGTCTTTTCCAATTTAGAGACCAGGATGTCATATGAGACAGTGTCAGATGCTTTCCACAAGTCCAGGTAGATAACGTCAGTTGCTCTTCCCTTACCTATTAACTCTGTAATACCATTGTAGAAGGCCACCAGATTTCAGACACATGGCCTGCTCTACAGCACTGCCCAGTCTGGCTGCTGGGTAGTCAAAATTTGAATGGTCTCCACCCCATCTCATATACTGTAGGCTTTTCAAGAGTAATGCTTCTGTGGCCTGACTTGTCCCTGTTGAAGGTGACAGTGCTCATCCCACTGCCTGAATGAAGAACCCCATTCCCCAGGAGCGTGGCCTCCTTGGGAAGGGAAGGGGCTAATTTATGCCCCACACCGGCTCCATCTTAACTTGGCTGAAGAACAGGATCCAGTGAGCTTTAATGGTAAGAGCTGGGTTTTTGCAGTGTCAGCTGTTTTCCATGCTGTTAGTGCTGGCACCACAAAATTAGAGTTGTATGATGGGTTGAGAGGTTAAAAGCCAGTGTGATACCCACAAAGTTGTCCAGCCTTACAGAGAAATGTTACTGCATCCTCCTTAAACACTTGTAATTAGTAATTCCTGATATGACCCTGGCTCTGCAGAGCAGTCTGCTGGGAGAACAAGCCTGTGAACAGCACTTGGCTGCCTGGCCAGGGCTGTTAAGCAAGCGTGCAATTTTTGACATTCTTCATTTTTAGAGCTGGGTTTCCACATCTTGCTTTAACAGTTATCATTAGCAATTTGCTGGGCTTCATTTTGGTGATGGGAGAGCATTTCATGATCTCTGAAGCATTCTGTAATGCCGCAGTGTACAGGAGTGACAGTACATAAACCAGAACTGTATTATTGCTTTCTAAGTGTATTTTTTTAAACTTTTTTTTTTCCTTTTTTAAACTACTTTCTCTTGGCAACTCAACTGAGCATATGTATCATTGCTAATATTTTCTTAAAATCAAATCTGGTCCTACAGATTTTTACTGTAGCTTTTAAAGGACTAATTTTTTTTCCCCGGTAGACTGTTCATCCTGCTCTCATGACTTTTTTTCATGTTTAATTGCTTTAGTATTGCGGTGCATTCTGCTTTCAGTTTTTAATTGGCAATTGTATCATGTCCATCGTAGAAGAGAGGAAATTTCACTGTGGAATTGAAGGCAGAGATTTGTTTTGCTGTGTTTTCATTTAATGAGGAAAATACTTCATACTTCTCTTTAAACTGGATCTACGACAACAAATGGTCTCTGCTTAAGTGAAGCCCATCAGATATACAATATGTGCTTTAACTCTTTTTAAAGAATGATAAATTAGGGTGTCATTAGTGACTAATGAAGACTTTGTGCCCTGGCTCAGCTAAGGAGAGAGGTTGGCACTGGCATGGTGTGGGCTGCTATGGGTGGGAGGGATACAGTCAGGGCAGCCTTTGCTTGAATGCCTGGATGCAGCTTTCTTGTGGTTTCTTTGCACTGGTTGCACTGGGAACTGGCTTGGTATAGAGCTGCACTTGAAACTGGACAGCATAGCTCCTCATACTTTTGTCAGCTTCTTGTCCTGGGTCCTGTTTAAGCTACCCAACCAGTTTTGTTAGCAGATGAATGCTTCAGTTCTGCTAAGTTAGTATATAAATAGTTTTGATATAGGAGTTCAGCCTGTGTAAAGCCCTAATGGTCTTGTCTGTGATGGTTCCTGCACTTAATATTTTAGGGTTCTTAGGGTATGGCAGAGACTATTATTGATTGCTTCTTATAGGTGCCTGTAGTTAGCATAAAACAGGAAAGTACAACTTGTATTGTGGGCACTTATTTATAAATATCTCTGAGCATCTGAGGAGCCTGGGATGGTGCAGTTTGGGTCCTCAGGTGTGGGGCTGGGTACTGGAGTCATGCCAGCTCAGGTAGCTCACAGCCAGGTAGCTCACAGCCACATCCACTTGTCCTGCCATCAGCAGCTGTGGTCACTGGAGTAAGGGGGTATGAAGGAACAGCAAAGCAACTCGCACTTTTTGCATTATAATAAAAAGTCTCATCCTGCCACCTGCCCAGGCATTGTCACTTTGAGGTCACATTGGTGCAAACACCCAGTGCATTGGTGCACTGGGTGTGGGGAGAGCCTGCATCTTCCCTGCCACCTTGCCCTGTTGAAATGCATGCTGCACAGTCCTGGAATTCAGCTTAATCAGAGGCAGGAATGTTTGTGCTGAGATTGGTTGATGTATTTATGTTACCCAGGATTAATTTATAAACTATCTCTACCTGGGGAAGTTTGATTAGCATTATAAATGTAACGTGCAGTGGATGCTGAAGGAACTTGATCTGAAAAAAAAAAAGAAAAAAGCTGGGAAATCAGAGGGAGAATTCAAATTTAAATTGCAACTTGAGCTGAAGTTGGTGAGGTCATGTCCCCTGAAAAAACATAGCCCATTTTGGATTTAATTTTTGTTTATTATAGATATCCAAAACATGTTCAACACAGCATCTGGATATGTCTTAATGGTTTAAATGTCTTTAATGTTTTAAAACATTAACAGCACTTAAAAAAAATAATTAGTTGTTAAAGTACAAGATATTTCATTCCCCCATATGACCCATGGAAATTAAAATGGAGCAGCTCTGTTTGGGGTTTTTAGTATCTGTGATGTGCAAGATTTTCAGCAAATGTTAGGTCCTGACTGACAAAACAGTGCCCATGGGAACACATGCCTGTCCTGCGAGCTAGATGTCTGTCTAAGCCTTGATCAAGCTCCTCATGGCCATCCTGCCAACATTAGCAGAGCTGCTGCTTGTGGAATTTACTTCTGTAAAGTTGAGAGCACTGGGATTTACCTCCAAGGGCAGATGCGTGGCTTAAGGGACAAAGGGAGATCTTTTCCTGAAGAGTGGTACCCAGTATTGATAAAGTTTATTATTGAAATTGATTGTAACTGCAGGCCTGCTCGAGGGTAGGAGATATTTTTAGAGAATAAGAACTTTTTGTGTGTTCCTCTGTTACTTGCAGAGGAGTACTGCTTGTTGCAGCTGCCTCTAGGATTTTGGAGTCATCAGGAAAGGTACTGGTTTGATTCTTTTGGGTTTTTTGGTTTGCTTTCCTGGCTGTTCCCCACTATCTGCTAAACATATCTTGTAACCTAAATTGACGCAGCTCATGGATGAAAGAAGGCAGCTAGAGGGAGAGAGGAAGAAGTGCAGAAGTATTTAATGGTGCAGTTGAAGTGAATGATTTTGCTGATGGGTGAGGTGGCAGGAGGCCATCTGCTCGCTCTTCTGTTCCCTTGCAGTTGACCTTAGTTTTGTTCTTAGTGGCTTTCACTTAGAGCATGACACAGAGTCATTGGGGAAGTGTTTATGGAGAGGGGAAGACCTTCACTGCAAACCACTTCACAAGAGGTTACTCCTTTCCCTCAGACCTTGCCTCTCTTGCACCAGGTTGCTAAAGCTGCTCCTGCATCATCTGTCCTTATCCTGGGGCAAACACTGATGGACCCATTGTCTCTGTACTGCTGACGCAGGCAGAGGGTCCTTGAAAGCAGGCATTGACAGTGCAGACTTAGCATTTTGCACTAGCTCTGCTAACTAATTAAGGTCATGTGTTCCAGCTATTAGTTCGGCCATTGCTTTTCTACATTAAGCAGGCAGAGAAATGTCAGGGAAAGGGAAGAGAGGTTCTCTGCTCCACAGACCACCACAGTGAGAGCCGGGTGATGGTCACAGGGTGCTGTTGAGCCACCTGTAAGCCAGCCTGGTGATGGAGCAGTACCATTTGCTGCTCCAAATAGGAGAATTTTTTTATATGGCAATAAATTATGGGCAATTCTGCCTGCTGGGGTGTTTGCCTCATCTTTCTAAGCATCTGCTACAGTGATGGCTTGCTAGAGTAAGGTACTAGCTAAGCTTGCTAGATGCATGCTGGTGATGTTGAGAAGCAGGCTTTGGCATTTTAAAATAAGCAATCATTGCCCTTCTCTCAAAAAAAAAATATATATTTTTAATCAGGACTTATTGTTGAAATCTGGAGGATGTTCCAGCACAAAATACGTCACCTCCACGATTGTCTAGACAGGTTACCCGTGTCCCTGTTAAGCAGCCTCATTATTTATTTATGGTTATTTATTATAATAAATGTGATTGCCTGCAGTAAGACGCTAACTCCACTGAGTCATATTTCAGATCGCACAGCTGTGTTGGTTGAATTTTCAGAATAAATAAAACATTTGCAGCTGCACGTAGAGCAGCCTGTTTGACTCTTGGATGGCTCAATAGGTGCTGCTTCCAGGAGAGGCACAAAGGGAAGAGATGCTCAGTTTCAGGGAGGAGGAAGAGGTGTCCTTCAAACTTGCATGCTGCCTGACCTTGGATGATGTCCTCATGGTTGCAGGAACCAGTGAAGCCTGCTATCATTGCTGACTCCGGCAGGGCTAGGATAGTACCCCAGATGCCACGTTTAAACACTCTGAGCAGTTTAAAACCATCCTGTCAGTACACAAAAATGTAGTTTTTACAGATTTGGTATATTATCACAGGGATCATGTTCTCTGTTTGTAACAGGCCCATTGACTTTGGTAGAGTTATTTAAGATTTGCCTCTGTCAGTAGCTATAATGACAACTTGGTGTCTCTTTTTCCCTGGAGTTTTGTTGTGCGGAGTTTTGATGAGCTTGTGGGCATCCTGACAGCTCTAGTTTACTGGGAAAATGCAGAAGCTTTCAGGTATCTGACTTCTGTCCAAAGGGAGTGACTTCCTTTTTGACCAGTTGCCCAAAATCTGGCTTCCTCTGAGCTGTTTGGCTGAGGAGGGGAGATTGGCAGAAAAGAAAGAGATCTCTGTGTGTCCCTTTGAATAAATACAGGGCATCCAAGCCCTTTTTTTTCCTGGACTCAAGAGAATTGACCAGAGGGAACAGTTTCTTCATTCACCCTTTGTAATTAGCATTCAACCTAACATTCCTTGGGTTTTTTTTTTCCCTTGGTCTCAGCTCTGTAGCTTCTGGGACTTCTCTTGCTGCTGTCATAGTTCAGCCTCTTTCAGAAGCTTTGCAAAACTCCCCTGGATTCCACTCAGTTTTGGATGCATGCTACTTGTATGTGCTGGTCCTCTGAGTGGATCACTGTCATTTCAGTTCCTTGGCTCTAGGGGCAAATAAGTTCCTTTATTTATCCTGAATAAGGTGTAGCCATCACACCCATCTGTTCAATGAAGTGGCACCCAAGCCTCATGCAGAAGACAACCATGTATGCTGCCAAGGAATGGTGCAAAGCTTATCCAGAGGTATATTTTATACGCATTCTGAGTGGCAGGATTATGTATATTAGATCTGTTTAGATTAAGTTCATCTGATGGCGACATATGGTCAAAATGGTTGAGCTCGGCTAGAAAGTTATTTTCTTTCCTGTAGAACTTAGTTTTATTAATGCGTGAAAGAACATTGTTTGGCATTTTATGAAATAACTTGAGGAAAATGAAATTAGTTTTTCCCTGTAGCATTTGATAAAATACACAAAGGCCAGAAGGAATGAATGATTCACTTCTCGACTGTCAGCTGTGGTGGAAAAATGAGGTGAAGCTGGATTCGTGATTTGAAAATCTGTTCATCAGCACTGGAACTTGTCAAAACATAATTTTGTCTTGTTAATTTTAGTGAGTTATTGACTCAAAAGTAAACCACAAAGATTTGTAGAAGGAGAGCAAAACGGTGTTTTACAGTGAGTGGGTTTTTTTAAAACTTGATTATTTTATTTTTTTTTTAAAGGAAGATTTCATAAAACTTCCTGCTGTTATAAAGCTAACATTCTCTTGCTCCAATAATGCCTGATAGCAGAATTTGAGGTTTCATCATGCACCATCAAATTCTATTTTCAAATTTAGAGTTAAAACAGTCTATCAGATTTAAGTTAACCTGCTCACTTTCATTTCTGTGCACATGAAGTGGCAGATAATTATTGTGTGTGCTGTATTTCTCTCATTAACATTAATAGGCTAGTATTACAGCTTCTGATAGGCCACAAATAATTAAGGGGTTATTCAAGTACGACTTTAAAAAAAAAAAAAATTCCAAGGAATTGTATGCAGCAAGGTAATCAGTGTTTTGCAGCAGAGACCAGGTAAATTAATTAAGGAGTCCAGATCAGCTGAAAGTCAAACATAAAACCTGTTGAAGCTTGTTAGCTAATCTCATCCATAAAACTAACTGCCTATTCTTCATGGATGTTAACCCAGTTATGCTAATGTTTTAAGGTAAAAAACCTACAGAAGTGGGAAAGTTACATTTGAAAAGGGAATAATAAATGAGCCTTTCTGCTGTAATTAAGCAGACTGTTGATTAAGCAGACCTGTGGGCTAATGCAGACACTACTGTTCACTGCATATAACTGATGGTGCTTAATGACTGCTGTTGAGTGAGATGCACCGGTTGCATCCTAAGGAAGCTGCTGGGTGGGGACTTCCAAATTTCTGTGCCAGTGTGTGCATGTGGCAAATGGACTTCCAAGAGAGGAAGAGAAATAGTCTGGCTGTGGGAAGGATGTGTGTGGAGGAAAGGAGTGCTTACAAGTCCTCTGGTATCATCATTGATTTAGATGAGTCCATGTCTAGTAATACATGCAAGTAATGCAGCATTTTAGGTCTGCAAATTATTCTAGGATCCCTGGATGAAAAAGACTCTATTGCTATGAATTGTTCATAAGTAATTTTTCTGGAGCCCTAATGGAATAACAAAACTTGAGTGGTTTGGGCTCTTCTTGGGCAGCACAGGGTGTGTTGTCTCTTTCCTTCCTCCCAACATCTCCAGAAACATTGCAGTGGAAAATGCACAAAGGTCTGGTTTTATCTTTAAACTGGCTTATCACAGAATCATCGAATTGTCTAGGTTGGAAGAAACCTTTAAGGTGATCGAGTCCAACCATCAACATAACACTGTCAAGACCACTACTAAATCATGTCCATCTGTTGTTTTAAATACCTTCCGGGGATGGTGATTCCCCTACTTCCCTGGGCAGCCGGTTCTAATGTTTGACAACCCTTTCAGCAAAGAAATTTTACCTAATATCCAACCTAAACATCTCCTGGTACAATTTGAGGCTGTTTTCTTACTGCCTGTTCCTTGGGGGAAGAGACCAATCTCCCCTGGCTACACCTTTGTCCTGNGTCTCAGCTCTGTAGCTTCTGGGACTTCTCTTGGTGCTGTCATAGTTCAGCCTCTTTCAGAAGCTTTGCAAAACTCCCCTGGATTCCACTCAGTTTTGGATGCATGCTACTTGTATGTGCTGGTCCTCTGAGTGGATCACTGTCATTTCAGTTCCTTGGCTCTAGGGGCAAATAAGTTCCTTTATTTATCCTGAATAAGGTGTAGCCATCACACCCATCTGTTCAATGAAGTGGCACCCAAGCCTCATGCAGAAGACAACCATGTATGCTGCCAAGGAATGGTGCAAAGCTTATCCAGAGGTATATTTTATACGCATTCTGAGTGGCAGGATTATGTATATTAGATCTGTTTAGATTAAGTTCATCTGATGGCGACATATGGTCAAAATGGTTGAGCTCGGCTAGATAATTATTTTCTTTCCTGTAGAACTTAATTTTATTAATGCGTGAAAGAACATTGTTTGGCATTTTATGAAATAACTTGAGGAAAATGAAATTAGTTTTTCCCTGTAGCATTTGATAAAATACACAAAGGCCAGAAGGAATGAATGATTCACTTCTCGACTGTCAGCTGTGGTGGAAAAATGAGGTGAAGCTGGATTCGTGATTTGAAAATCTGTTCATCAGCACTGGAACTTGTCAAAACATAATTTTGTCTTGTTAATTTTAGTGAGTTATTGACTCAAAAGTAAACCACAAAGATTTGTAGAAGGAGAGCAAAACGGTGTTTTACAGTGAGTGGGTTTTTTTAAAACTTGATTATTTTATTTTTTTTAAAGGAAGATTTCATAAAACTTCCTGCTGTTATAAAGTTAACATTCTCTTGCTCCAATAATGCCTCATAGCAGAATTTGAGGTTTCATCATGCACCATCAAATTCTATTTTCAAATTTAGAGTTAAAACAGTCTATCAGATTTAAGTTAACCTGCTCACTTTCATTTCTGTGCACATGAAGTGGCAGATAATTATTGTGTGTGCTGTATTTCTCTCATTAACATTAATAGGCTAGTATTACAGCTTCTGATAGGCCACAAATAATTAAGGGGTTATTCAAGTACGACTTTAAAAAAAAAAAAAATTCCAAGGAATTGTATGCAGCAAGGTAATCAGTGTTTTGCAGCAGAGACCAGGTAAATTAATTAAGGAGTCCAGATCAGCTGAAAGTCAAACATAAAACCTGTTGAAGCTTGTTAGCTAATCTCATCCATAAAACTAACTGCCTATTCTTCATGGATGTTAACCCAGTTATGCTAATGTTTTAAGGTAAAAAACCTACAGAAATGGGAAAGTTACATTTGAAAAGGGAATAATAAATGAGCCTTTCTGCTGTAATTAAGCAGACTGTTGATTAAGCAGACCTGTGGGCTAATGCAGACACTACTGTTCACTGCATATAACTGATGGTGCTTAATGACTGCTGTTGAGTGAGATGCACCGGTTGCATCCTAAGGAAGCTGCTGGGTGGGGACTTCCAAATTTCTGTGCCAGTGTGTGCATGTGGCAAATGGACTTCCAAGAGAGGAAGAGAAATAGTCTGGCTGTGGGAAGGATGTGTGTGGAGGAAAGGAGTGCTTACAAGTCCTCTGGTATCATCATTGATTTAGATGAGTCCATGTCTAGTAATACATGCAAGTAATGCAGCATTTTAGGTCTGCAAATTATTCTAGGATCCCTGGATGAAAAAGACTCTATTGCTATGAATTGTTCATAAGTAATTTTTCTGGAGCCCTAATGGAATAACAAAACTTGAGTGGTTTGGGCTCTTCTTGGGCAGCACAGGGTGTGTTGTCTCTTTCCTTCCTCCCAACATCTCCAGAAACATTGCAGTGGAAAATGCACAAAGGTCTGGTTTTATCTTTAAACTGGCTTGTCACAGAATCATCGAATGGTCTAGGTTGGAAGAAACCTTTAAGGTGATCGAGTCCAACCATCAACATAACACTGTCAAGACCACTACTAAATCATGTCCATCTGTTGTTTTAAATTCCTTCCGGGGATGGTGATTCCCCTACTTCCCTGGGCAGCCGGTTCTAATGTTTGACAACCCTTTCAGCAAAGAAATTTTACCTAATATCCAACCTAAACATCTCCTGGTACAATTTGAGGCTGTTTTCTTACTGCCTGTTCCTTGGGGGAAGAGACCAATCTCCCCTGGCTACACCTTTGTCCTGGTTTCTGGAAGGGAGAGGGTTAATTCTCCCCCGGCTCTAGCAGGGCCCAGGTACCCCACCCCACCTGAGCCATGCCCAGGGGTCGCTGGGAGCTGGCCAGGAAGGGCAGGGGGGACCAGAAGTTGTGGCCGATCAGGGTCACGGATGATNCCGTCTGAGGTTAGATCACGACAACCCTCCTTTCAGTGAGTTGTAGAGAGTGAGAAGGTCTCCCCTCAGCCTCCTTTCCTCCAGGCTGAACACCCCCCACCTCCCTCAGCTGCTCCTCACAGGACTTGTGCTCTAGACCCCTCACCAGCCCTTCTCTGGACACTCTCCAGTCCCTCAATGTGACTGGACATAGCACATGAGGTGAGACCTTCCCAGTGCTGTAGTACAGGGGGACAGTTGCTGCCCCAGTCCTACTGACCACACTGGTGCTGATATAGGCCTGGATGCTGTTTGCCTTTTGGCCACCTGGGCACACTGCTGGCTCATATTCAGCCAGCTGTCACTCAACACCTCCAGGTCCTTTTCCACTGGGCAGCTCTAGACACTCTTTCACACAAGTCTTTAGTGCTGCATGGGGTTTGTCTGGCAGGGTCCCTCCGCAATGCATATATTTCAAGTGGTTTCTTTCTTCTTTACTGTTAAAAAGCACTGCAGCCTTGGGATCCAGCTCCTCTCAACTTCACTTTTGGGAGTGTACAAACAGACTGAAAGGAGCTAAAGGACAAAGGTTCTTGTAGACTTCTCAAAGCACTCTTAAAAGTATTCTTGTATAAGGAGGGGAGTTGCTTTCTAGCTACTTTAACTTTATGGTGGGGCTTGCAATGGAAGAAAGCTCAAAGGCTGGGTAGTTAACTTGGTTTATGGATGATGCAGGCAACTTGGAGGTGGGAATCAGCTCTTCCTGACAGGGCTGGGAGGTGACAGACAGGAATGAATGGGAAGGGCACTGAATCTGAAGCCAAACAGTTGGTTTGGTAGAGAAGCAGGTATGGGGGCTATATATAGGTTGAAATGCGTTCAGAGTTCCTGTCTGGGAGAAGGGCCTTTCTCCTCAGCTTTCTAAGTGCAAATCAGCAGGGCGAGATGTTTTTGTCAAGATTGAGGAGAAGAATGTACTGTAATTGAGTTGTGAGGTCCCTGGGTGGAAGCTGCTGCGTGTGGCTAGGTAGGAAAGTCTGTTCTTTAAATCTTCCACTGAAAGAATCAGCAAAGCTTAGTCGCAGATTGGCTGTGAGTATCTCAAGTGTTTTGTTAAAAGCGTGTTTGATAAGTGTAAAGATGAAGGGAAGATGGGGAGGCAGCTGGAGAAACAAGTGCATCTGAGCCTGGGAAAAGAAAAGCTGGTCAAGGAGCAGACCGGGGGCAGGGGGGCTGGAGGTTGTAGGTGATCATCACTCTGGGTGCAGTGCTGTTCCTCAGCACTTTGCATTTCTGGTGACAGACCTGGAGAACTAATGTGCTGTATTGCTGAAAGGCACAAAAATCCAAACGTTTCTTTGCTATTGCGAATGCAGGGTGCTTGTACAAAAAGCTGGAAAAAAGGCAACCCTTAAACAATGAAGATAATTTGACCCATTGTCAGTCTTCTGGTTGTTCCCTCCCACTGGTTTACTGAATTTTAGTAGGGCCTTCCTTGATAAGGGAGGAGGGTACCGTGATCAGTTTGCTTTGCAGTTATTTTGGAGCTCATCTCTCATGGCTGTGACTGGAGCTGGGGGGGGTGGGAGGGTGTTTGGACCAGGAGTCTTCAGCTCCTTAGAAAACCAAATCAGCCTTACTGCTTCTAACCAGCTCTTCCTCCCCACGTCCTGCTTTCAACCTCCAGTTAAAATTCGCCCGTTTTAAAGAGGATGCAGCTTCTAGAAGAAACTTTTGAAACTGCTCCACATTGGGCATTTCAGCTGTTTCCTTTACCAGCAATACTGAGAGTGAGCTCTTCTGTAGTTTCCCTTCTCAAATTCTGCATAGGAGTTGTAGGAGCAGGGGGAATTATTCACTGCTTTCCTGTTAGTTTACCTGTAACATATCCATGAAATTGGTACTTGCCAGGGTCTTCACTATATATAATCTATCAAAGAAATACTCTTGAGTTTAATAGCTCCAGTAGTAATTTGAGGGAATGCATTTCTCCCTTCTGCACTGGTTTGTTTTTTGGTTTTATTTTTTGGCTGAGTTTAGGATCAATATTGAGCAAGTGCTGTTTTGAAAAAAAAAATTGACATTCAGGTGGCCAGAAACAGTAAACAAGAGACAGCAGTTGAAACAGTCCTAAAATGGCCAGGTGCAGGAAGGTGATATATGTTCCTGTTATGATATGATATGATATGATATGTTCCTGTTCACTAGAAAGGTAATGTTTGAGGAAATTAAAGCATGCCATGGAACTGCTTATAAGGTCTTTCCCTGGACCATGCGTATGCTCAGGCTTTACTTGCAATTACTCCGCTCTTACATATGTTTGGCTGCTAGCAAGCACATGAAAATCTAATGTCTGGCTCAGACTGTGCCTCCTTTATTTATAAACAGTTTTTCTTTTCCGTTATGCTGATAGAGCATGATACAGAGACATCTTGTGATAGACTCTTTCAGTATAAGGTGCCAAAAATGAAGAGGAAACATTTTATGTGATCAAACAACTGAGACGTTCTGACAGATGTTTGCCTGACAGAGTTTGCAGGGAGAGCAGCGTTGCTCAGAGCTGGTTAGTGCTCCTACTCATTTTGAGCCTCAGATCCAGGGGTTGTGTTCATAGCTGCCTGGCTGCCGCAGGTTCCTCAGACCACTGCCCATTTCTGTGGGCTTTGTGGTGGGCATTGTACAGGGTCTCCAGATGGCTTTGGGATGGGCTCAGTCCTTCCTGTGGGCAAACTGCAAAATCCTCTCTCTCCTCTCCCGTATTTGTTTTCCAGAGAATTCCTTTTTCTCAACATCTTCACTTTTGCTGTTCTGGCTCATGGCTCTGTGTTTCTTCCTTGTGCTTCAGGAAGGCATTACCAGTTTCAGTGAAAGCTTTTAACATAGATTTTGCCAAAAGAAAATCACTGTGAAGGTACTGGTTCTGACCTCTTGGCCCGGGCTTGAATATCCTTCCACTTTAATTCCCAACCAGATGTTGTGCTTTAAGGGCAGTTTATGTTGGGGCTTTGACAATTTTTAAATGTTAAAATACCTTTAATGTGAAGTTTGAATTCAAGATAAAGCATCTACAGCTTTTGAAAAGCTACAATTGGTTATTTCTTCTGCTTATGTAGGTGGCAGAAAGGCCCTAAATATTTTGAAGTTGTATTTGGAGAAGAAATAAAAATGTATTCAGACTTGTCCAAGCTAGTCTGTTGGGATTTTTTTCTCAGATTGGTAGAGCAAGCAGGATTGACCTTTTTGTGATGCGTAATCAAGTTGGAAACTTGTTTTGAATCAGACTGCAAAGGTGTAATCTCCTTCAGGGATTATGGTAGGTTTTGCATATTGCCTCAGAGGGCCTTTTTGAGGATTCAATGGATGCGCTAACTCTGCTGCTATCTATAGCACTTGGGAAAGCATTCATTCATAAAAATGGATTTTAACAACAGCTTTGCAAAGACCTGAAGGAATGCAAGAGTTCCTGGGAGGACAAGGAACATCATTGATTGACCAGAAAGACATTGTCATTCTGGCAACTGCAGTGATGACAAAGGACACTTGCCTTGTAAGCCAGGAGTGCTATAACTCATTTGAGGTTGAGCTCACCCCCAGAAGGAAAAGGAGGGTGAATTCATACAAGAACAACTGTGGGCTACTAAAGATGCAACACTCCTAGAGCAAGCTTGGGCAGTTTTCCCTTGAGTTTTCCCCCTTATATTGTGCAGGTTTAGAAATAGGGTGAGTTTAGAATAAAAATAGAATTGCATCCTGTGATTCAGTCAGGTAACACATTTCTCCTCCCTGCAACCTGTGCAGTCCTCTCCTGGGGAGTCTGAGCAGTATTAGTTCTCCATAGATTTCCANTCATCTCTCATGGCTGTGACTGGAGCTGGGGGGGTGGGAGGGTGTTTGGACCAGGAGTCTTCAGCTCCTTAGAAAACCAAATCAGCCTTACTACTTCTAACCAGCTCTTCCTCCCCACGTCCTGCTTTCAACCTCCAGTTAAAATTCGCCCGTTTTAAAGAGGATGCAGCTTCTAGAAGAAACTTTTGAAACTGCTCCACATTGGGCATTTCAGCTGTTTCCTTTACCAGCAATACTGAGAGTGAGCTCTTCTGTAGTTTCCCTTCTCAAATTCTGCATAGGAGTTGTAGGAGCAGGGGGAATTATTCACTGCTTTCCTGTTAGTTTACCTGTAACATATCCATGAAATTGGTACTTGCCAGGGTCTTCACTATATATAATCTATCAAAGAAATACTCTTGAGTTTAATAGCTCCAGTAGTAATTTGAGGGAATGCATTTCTCCCTTCTGCACTGGTTTGTTTTTTGGTTTTATTTTTTGGCTGAGTTTAGGATCAATATTGAGCAAGTGCTGTTTTGAAAAAAAAAATTGACATTCAGGTGGCCAGAAACAGTAAACAAGAGACAGCAGTTGAAACAGTCCTAAAATGGCCGGATGCAGGAAGGTGATATATGTTCCTGTTATGATATGATATGATATGTTCCTGTTCACTAGAAAGGTAATGTTTGAGGAAATTAAAGCATGCCGTGGAACTGCTTATAAGGTCTTTCCCTGGACCATGCGTATGCTCAGGCTTTACTTGCAATTACTCCGCTCTTACATATGTTTGGCTGCTAGCAAGCACATGAAAATCTAATGTCTGGCTCAGACTGTGCCTCCTTTATTTATAAACAGTTTTTCTTTTCCGTTATGCTGATAGAGCATGATACAGAGACGTCTTGTGATAGACTCTTTCAGTATAAGGTGCCAAAAATGAAGAGGAAACATTTTATGTGATCAAACAACTGAGACGTTCTGACAGATGTTTGCCTGACAGAGTTTGCAGGGAGAGCAGCGTTGCTCAGAGCTGGTTAGTGCTCCTACTCATTTTGAGCCTCAGATCCAGGGGTTGTGTTCATAGCTGCCTGGCTGCCGCAGGTTCCTCAGACCACTGCCCATTTCTGTGGGCTTTGTGGTGGGCATTGTACAGGGTCTCCAGATGGCTTTGGGATGGGCTCAGTCCTTCCTGTGGGCAAACTGCAAAATCCTCTCTCTCCTCTCCCGTATTTGTTTTCCAGAGAATTCCTTTTTCTCAACATCTTCACTTTTGCTGTTCTGGCTCATGGCTCTGTGTTTCTTCCTTGTGCTTCAGGAAGGCATTACCAGTTTCAGTGAAAGCTTTTAACATAGATTTTGCCAAAAGAAAATCACTGTGAAGGTACTGGTTCTGACCTCTTGGCCCGGGCTTGAATATCCTTCCACTTTAATTCCCAACCAGATGTTGTGCTTTAAGGGCAGTTTATGTTGGGGCTTTGACAATTTTTAAATGTTAAAATACCTTTAATGTGAAGTTTGAATTCAAGATAAAGCATCTACAGCTTTTGAAAAGCTACAATTGGTTATTTCTTCTGCTTATGTAGGTGGCAGAAAGGCCCTAAATATTTTGAAGTTGTATTTGGAGAAGAAATAAAAATGTATTCAGACTTGTCCAAGCTAGTCTGTTGGGATTTTTTTCTCAGATTGGTAGAGCAAGCAGGATTGACCTTTTTGTGATGCGTAATCAAGTTGGAAACTTGTTTTGAATCAGACTGCAAAGGTGTAATCTCCTTCAGGGATTATGGTAGGTTTTGCATATTGCCTCAGAGGGCCTTTTTGAGGATTCAATGGATGCGCTAACTCTGCTGCTATCTATAGCACTTGGGAAAGCATTCATTCATAAAAATGGATTTTAACAACAGCTTTGCAAAGACCTGAAGGAATGCAAGAGTTCCTGGGAGGACAAGGAACATCATTGATTGACCAGAAAGACATTGTCATTCTGGCAACTGCAGTGATGACAAAGGACACTTGCCTTGTAAGCCAGGAGTGCTATAACTCATTTGAGGTTGAGCTCACCCCCAGAAGGAAAAGGAGGGTGAATTCATACAAGAACAACTGTGGGCTACTAAAGATGCAACACTCCTAGAGCAAGCTTGGGCAGTTTTCCCTTGAGTTTTCCCCCTTATATTGTGCAGGTTTAGAAATAGGGTGAGTTTAGAATAAAAATAGAATTGCATCCTGTGATTCAGTCAGGTAACACATTTCTCCTCCCTGCAACCTGTGCAGTCCTCTCCTGGGGAGTCTGAGCAGTATTAGTTCTCCATAGATTTCCACTGTGTCCTTCTGGTAAGCCATCTCCCCAGTTTACTGTGTGCCATGGCATGAATCAGTGCACTGATAAAAGAATAAAAAATGGTTTATGGGTCATCCTTTTGTCTGCCAGCTTCCTGAACCTGGGTTTTAATACAGGACCACTAAGGTGAAGTCTTATGCCACCAGTATGTGCCAGGGATGCTTCTGTCCAGGAGGCAGTGCTATTCTCTTGTGGCCCTGTTAAATTGCTAAGGGCATTGATACAGCAAAATTAAATCCATATGATACTCTCTGCACATCTCCCAGGTCAGACCAAAGACCTTTCTAGCCCTGACAACAAATGCTTGGGGACAAGTATAAAAACTTATCTACTTTTTTTTTTTCCTTCCTTTCTTTACTTGACAGAAGTCAACAACTCAGTGTAAGCTGTAAAGCATAGTTAAAATGCCTTTTTCTATGTGTATAATGGCAAGAATTGTCTGACTTTCATCAGTGGGACTCAAAATATTTTAGCAGTGAATGGCAAGGTTGTAAACAGCTGGGTGTGTTGGCATAAACCAGTCATTGGTTGTCATTAAATCTTAAATGGGTAACAAATGGTAACATGTTACATGAGATCTATTTAGTCTGGTTTGCATGGTGCAGAAGGTAGTGTGAGCATTTTTATTTCTTGGTGCATGGCTAAGAGGGTTAGACATGGCCCTGCTAAGGTGTGGGTGGGGAGCTGGGAACCTGGGATGTGTGCCACCACATTGCTTATGCCGTAAGCATTTATATAAAAGAGAACTCCCCTTTTATCTTGCTGTGCATATGTTAAAGGAGGCACATTTGTTCCTTTTGACTTCATTGTGAGAGAATGCTAAATCATTGCTTCATCCTACAAAGTCACTTGGTGAATGTGATGGAGAGAGCATAAAGGCTAAATAAGTGTAAAAGACTTAAGTGTTTCTAATTTATGGCACAGTGCTCCCAGGGGAATATGCTCACGAAGACCTGCAGCATCTTTTCCTATTGAATGAACGGATTAGTGATGGCAAATTCTGCCATGTTAGAAATGTGTGAGGTCACTCCTCGTGGTTGGCTGTAGGAAATATTTCAACTGGAAAAAGCCACTGTTTCCTTGCGGCTGCTTTGGATTCTGCTTTTACAGTTGAGAGAGCAAACTCTTTTTCTGGGATAGTTTTGGAAAATATTTAATTAAGCGATTGTAATGAGGGGGCCATTATAACTGCAAACAGAATTATTGTTATCATCATTTCAGCTGTTAACATTTTAAGGGGAGTTGTTCACAAACTGTTCAGTAATTAGGGCCCAATTCACTGTGGAAAAATTGAAGTCATGCTGCTGCTGCAGCAGCATAACAAGGAAAGGAGGGTTTGAAAAGGATTCCTTCCTAGAATTTGCAGTTGATAGGTGGACCCATCACTTCTCCATAACCTCATCTCTCTTCGGTGCAGTATAAAGGTTTAGATCCTAGAAGTGGTGTGGGTTGCTTTGGCATATGCACAGTGGGCTTATTTGCCATCAGGAGTATCATGAGATTATTTCATGGTCCTTTTTTAGATGTGCGGAGCAGAGGTTTGGGACAGAATGTGGAAACACAGCTGCTCCAATGATCATGGTCTACGGCAAGTCTGCAAACATAGTGGTTTCATTATATTAATGGCCAGGTAAGGCTTTGAATCTTCTAGGAAATTACACAGTATGAGGAGGGAAAAGCACAAATTATCTTTCTGTTCTTGGTAAGAAGCAGCACCTTACACAGCTTGATGCAAATTGCTTCTAGTTAAGAAATGTCTTAAAATGCAGCTCTGCAGGGTTGCTCAGCTGTAGCTATAGTTAGAGCTGCAACTATAGATAGCATTAAATTTATTTAAGTGCTAATAAAGTGAAGTTTGGCATTTCCTCTGAGACTTATTTTAGAACAAGTCTGTCTGAAGTGTTTAGCACCTTGGTGTACCTCATGTTGAAGCACTTTCATACTGCTTAGGCTGGGGAAGTTAATGCAAGGCTCTGGGGGTCTGGCTGAGTGAGCGCTTTGCCTGCCCAGCCTGGTTTGAGGTGGTCCCACAGAAGCTGTGGTGGCTGTACAAGCTGTCCTGCTGGTCCTGGTGGGGTTGCAAAGTGCAGCTGGAGCTCAGGGCTCTGCTTCAGGGAACCATCTCTGGTATTAAAATAACTTGGTATAAATCTCATGCTCGGAAACCCTGGTTCCTGTGGTTTTGCTGTCTGGATTAAAGTGCAGGCTACGACTCTCAGTAAATCCTCTCTCTAAGCTTGGGAGGTGCAAATGTGCAGTGCTGGGCATGCAGAGGGCAGGTTCAGAGCTTTGGGTCAAGAGTGAGGCATGGTGATGGCACAGAAGGAGCTCTGGAAAATGCTTGGTGCCATGTCTAAGTCCTGAGATACTGTGGACTTTCTTGTATTGTCTCCTGCACTTGGGTTACAACAACCCCATGCGGTGCTACAGGCTTGGGAAAGAGTGGCTGGAGAGCTGCCTGGCAGAAAAGGATCTGGGGGTCTTGGTCAACAGCCAGTTGAACATAAGCCAGCAGTGTGCCCAGGTGGCCAAGAAGGCCAACGGCATCCTGGCCCATATCAAGAATAGCATGGTGAGTAGGAGTTGGGAGGTGATTGTCCCCCTTGGCACTGGCAAGGGTTATCTCGAGTACCGTGTCCAGTTTTGGGCCCCTTATCACAAGACACTGAGGTGCTGGAGTGGGTCCAGAGAAGGGAAACAAAGCTGGTGAAGGATCTGGTGAGTAAGCTTTATGAGGGAGCTGGAGTTGTTCAGCCTCCAGAAGAGAAGGCTGAGGGGAGACCTTGTCACTTTCCACAACTACCTGAAAGGAGGTTGTAGAGAGGTGGGGGTTGGTCTCTTCTCCTAAGGCACAGGTGATAGGACAAGAGGAAATGGCTTCAAGTTGTACCAGGGGAGGTTCAGATTGGATATCAGGAAAAGCTTTTCACACTGAAAGGTTTATTGAGCATTGGAATGGGCTGCCTGGGAAAGTGGTTGAGGCACCATCCCTGGAGGTATTTAAAAGATGGGTTGACATAGTGCTTAGTGATGTGGTTTAGCGATGGGTCACTGTTGGGTTTTTTTGTTTGTTTTGGGTTTTTTGTTGTTGTTTTGTTTGGTTTGGGTTTTTTTCAATCAGGTTGATGGTTTGACTAGATGATCTCAAAGGTCCCTTCCCAGCCTAGACAATTCCATGATTCTCCTCTTCAACTTAAATAAATTTCTGCTCTCCTGAGAGCAGATAGATTACTTCTATTGGATCTGGGCAAAGCATTTTCCAGTTCGCAGTGGTTGGATCTTGGCAGAGGGAATTGTAGGAAGTAGGAATTATGCTCTCAGAAGAGAGAGTGATGGTGATGATGGAAGATCATGGTGTCCCTGTCTCATGACACAGTGGGAAGGCATGGCCCAGCAGTACAGGACTGTCTCTTGAAAGTGGGTCATGGGACCCTAGAGACCTTGAGAGCTGGCTTCCCATGAGACCCTGCTGTCATGCAGAGCTGCTTTCCTGCTTTACAGGTGGCAGCCACAGACAAAATGGGAATCCTGTTTGATACCATGTGGCATCTATGGGAGAGCCAGGTAGTGAAGTGCTGTGGTTTTGGTCTGAGAAATGGTGTTTTTTGAAGGGAAGGGGAAGTTGTCTCATACCATGAATGGTATAACTCACGGTGTAACTTGGGCCACTATAGAGAGAGAATTCACTATACATTTGGAGACTTGCTAGCCACAACCAAGGAGTGTGATAGCCCCAGGACATGTGCTGGGGTACAAGGAAAGCCAGTATTGTTCTGCTTCCTTACACGCTCACTCCTGGAGCTGAGGCAGAACCTGATCTGGCAGTGAGCTACTGAGCTGAAAAACCTGTTTCAGTTAGCATTTCCAGGCCAAGGAATAGCTGTTGATACTCTAGAGCTGAAATCTTTCTGCTTTGCCTGCAGGACAGAATCAGGACAGGCTGAGTAGCATCCTGGTGAGCACTGCCTCTCCTCTCCTCCCAAGGCAAACTGTTGCTTCTTAGGGGCCACTGGAGCAAAGGATGGAATGAATTTGAACCTCAGCTCCTCAACAAAACACCTGTGTTTTGTACGTGCTCTCTGCCTTAGTTTCTCCCTCTTTCCCATAGAAAGATCTACTTTTTGTCTTCTCTGTGCAAGGTGCAAGCAGATCTACAGTGCCTCAGAGTGGGGAGCTGTGCACTGCACAACCATTTTGTATAAGACCTCCTCCACTGCTGTATTTCAAGGAATAAGCAGAGATTGCACTCGGAGGGTGGTGAGACACTGGCCCAGGTTGCCTGGAGAAGCTGTGGCTGCCCTATGCCTGGAGGTGTTCAAGGTCAGATTGGATGGGGCTTTCAGCAGTCTGGTCTAGTGGGGAAGTGTTCCTGCTTGGAGCAGGGGAGGTGAGACTGGGTGGTCTTTAAGGTCCCTTCTTACCCAAACCATTCTGTAATTTCCAGCACTGGAGAAACTGATGCTCATATCCACTCCCATCCTAAGCAGTCTGCTAGCAAAGGAATTTATGATAATAAAAATATTTTTTTGTGCAAAGTGCAGTAACATAGAGCAATAAAACCCCATAATTGCAGCAGGAATACTCCACGTTAAACCAAACTGTCGATTACAGTTTGCATAGAGTTTTGCAAGACTAAAAAGGTGGTGCTTTCATGTGAAAAAATATTCATTATCTTCTTTCAAACACCTTAATTGCCAACATCAAAGTTATTAATTAAGCAATACGTCTTGCAAAACTGGATTGGCTCATCCAAGGTGTGTGGATTGTGTTTGGAAGGGTGTAAGAGAGCATATGAGCCTTCGGGATCCTTGCAGAGAAGAGCTGCAAAGATGAACCCATTACTCTCTATAAAGGTTGCACTCAAAGGAGTTGATTTTATGAGAAATGTCACATTTTAGGGTGCAGTGTACTGCTTTGGCAGCAAAGCTGTAACAGAAGGAGTGACAATTTCTTCAGGTGGTGCTTTTGCTGGACACATGCTGCCTGTGCGCTGCCACACCTCAGTCGGCTCCTGGGGTGGCAAGGCTTTGTGGTAGACATCACTGCTACAAGACTTTCCTGGCCTCAGGTCTTAATGGTCCAGAGCCCCCAAAATGTGGTTTGAAACCATCTGTAGCAGGAGTAGTTGGAGCAAGAAAAGACAAGGAGGAATCTGAATTTTGTTTTGCTCATCTGTCCCCATTCGTACTTGTGCTGGTGGTTTCCAGTTGGTTCTAGTGCTGTTTTCTAAAGCAGCTGTGTTTTTCATAATAGAAGTATCCTTCTTGAGCTCCTTATTCCTGCATGCTTTTCCCTTAGAGGCATTTTGTATTTCCATGCTAGCAGCAGTCTCTTGCCTTGGACAAAATTCAATTTTAAAACTGCATGTTTAGACCTGAAAATTTAATTTCTTTACCTTCTGATAACTCAGTCCTTGCTCAAAAATGGCTTTTACGTGTAAGCCGTATGTGGTTGGTCAGCAGGGTATCTGGTTAGTGTGAGGAGTATCTCAGATCAGCTCTGTCGTGTATTAGATGCTTGTTGTTTTCTGTCTGTTCTCCTTTCCTTTCCTTTGTTGTGTAACTTAGGAACTTTTATGGTTACGGCCAAATTGGTGGGATCCAGCTCGTACTGTGCCCACCAAAGCTGCTTTCTTCCAGTTGCCTTGGTGCATCCTCCCTGGGCAGAAACTCTCCTTACTCTTGGCTAACCTGCTTAGAGCCCTTCTTGTCCTTGACCCTAATTTTGTTAGAGGTCTGAACTTGCCATGATAACGGTGAATATTTTTTTTTCTTCTATATGATTTCAGAGAATTACATTATTTTCTGTTTCCTAGTAGCTCTGGAGGAAATGATACCTCTGAAATGTCTCATCAATTTGCAAAGGCATCTTTATTGCCCTTGGTGGATCATATAGGCTGCTTTCCAAAAGGGATGTTTACTGAAAAAGCTAACAAAGACATCATTGCTTTCCATGGCATCTTGTCAGTTGTTCTCCAGAAAAAGTGATTAACTCCTTGTTGTGGCTGTATTTTAACTTCTGCTAGGTGTGTGTTTTTATGAATTTTATACCAGGTTGTTAATCGTGGAGTTGGGAGATCAGACAAAGAGATTGTCTAAACTAGCGGGGCTTCCTTGCAGTGGGGCAGGGAGGATGCCTGGTGTACTACTTGCTCTACAGTTTTTCTTTGAATAAGAAAGCACTATTTTGTGCATCACTTAAAATTAGACATTTAATTATTTAACATTTCTTCTGTTGGATTTTTTTTTTAAGATTTTCTCTCCTTCATCTAAGTATGAGTGAGAAAAATGTTCCCAATTACACTTTTATGACTATAGATTTCCACTTTGCATTGAAAATGCAGAAACATCATTAATGTAAGAGATTGTCAAACAGCATTAATCACTGTTGATTTATTATCAATTCCTGCCCTCCCCTTTTCCCAGAGAGCCAACGCTGCTTACACTGGCCAGTCAACTTCAGTGCATTGAATAAAATCTTACAGTTTTGTTGGTGCCCGCTTACCCTGCGGTTTTGAAGCGGTGCAGTGAAGAGCCAGGGAGCTGCTCACTCATCTGGGATTATTGGGAAGCTTTAATTACAGCAGAGAAATAATGAGAAGAGAGGATAAGCATATTTTATTTGATGCCATTGCTTCACTTTTACATGCACTGAACTTGTGCATGCAAGACAAGTGGTTTTACATCTAATGTATATTTTCAGCCAGGGTGGCCTTTGCGAGACATAAATGACATAAGGTGAACAAACTGCTTATTAAGGTAAGACAATGAAGGCCCAATTTTAAAAGGTTAAGATGTACTAGAAAGTATCAGTGCATCCTCTAAGTCATTAATGCTATACAGAATGCACAGTGTGTGGTATTTTGAAAGGCCACTGTAACCTTTTCAAGCATGAAGCGTGCTAAAAGGAATCCATTTCCTTACTGCCTTGAAAAGGGAAATCAGTCTTAAAAACCCAGTTTTCAGTTGTTTAATAGAAAACCTTTCCTTGGAATGTAAAAAGAGGGAGAATCCTTAAAGCAAAGTAAGCAGTGAGCTGTGTTGCAAGGGGGCAACCCTGAAAGTCTGTAAGCTATGTGAGATGTAAAGTTTTATTTTTTAAAAGACAAAAATATTCTCACTGTTGTACTTTCTTCCCCCAGATTCTTAGCAGAATTTTAAACTTTGCACAAGCTTGTTTTTTTCTGTTCAAACCAGTGAAAGGTGATGGAGAGCAGACATGAGGACAGGGCAGCTTTGCCCTGCCTTCATGTGAACCATGGCCTGGGCTGCAGGAGTTGAAGAAGTCAAACAGCAGCTGTAGATGAATGCATTTGGAAGACTTGTGTTTGATTTGGGGGTAAAAAAGGGAAGAAGAATTCCAACAAACAAGTTTTCAGGCAAATAAGCTACAAAGGGCTTATGTATTCCTGAAAGATTGGTATTTTGAACTAGATTGTTTGGTCTTATCTAAAGGCCAACAGCTCCCTACAGAGCAAGCCTGGCTGTCCTGTACCATCACACAGCAGCTCATCACTCCCATGTGACAGACCTCTTTGCTTTTCCTGATCTGCCAGTGCCTGAGAGCAGGAGTGACCCTTCCCTCCTGCCCTGTGGCACAGCAACCCATCCAGTGCCTGATGTGGGGGTAGCAGTGGCACCCAGAGACCAAATTATTGACCTGCTGCCCTACTCAGTGTAACCTCATCAAGTTTGCTGATGACACAAAACTAGGAGGGGTGGCTGATGCACCAGAAGGCTCTGCCATCGTACAGTGAGACCTGGACATGGTGGGAAATTGAGCAGAGGCAAACCTAAGGAATTTGAAGGGTAAGTCCTGCACTTCAGGAGGAATAACCCCATGCACTAGTACAGATTGGGGCTGATCTGCTGGAGAGTCCTGGTGGACAGCAAGTTGCCCGTGAGTCAGCTATGTGCCCTTGTGGCTAAGAAGGCCAATGGTCTCCTGGGGGGCATTAAAAAGAGCATGGCCAGCAGGTCCAGGGAGGTCATCGTTCCCCTCTGCTCTGTCCTCGCAAGGCCACATCTGGAGCACTGGGTCCAGTGCTGGGGCCCCCCAGTTGAAGAAGGACAGGGAACTAGTAGATGGAGTACAGTGGAGACTATGAAAATGGTCAAGGGACTGGGGCATCTCTCTGCTGAGGAAAAGCAGAAAGACTTGGGTCTGTTCAGCCTGGAGAAGAGAAGGCTGAGAGGAGATCTTATCAGTGCTTATCAATATCTAAAGGCAGGCGTCAAGAGGATGGGATGAGGCTCTTCAGTGGTGCCTAGTGACAGGACAAGGGCCAACGGGAACAAACTGGGAACATGCGAATTTCCATCTCAACATGAGGAGAAACATTGAGGTTGCCAGAGCCCTGGAATAGGCTGCCTAGAGAGGGTATGGAGTCTTCTCTGGAGATATTCCAAACCCACTTGGATGATTTCTGTCCAACATGCTCTGGGTGAGCCTGCTTTGCCAGGGGATTGGACTAGATAATGTCTGCAGGTCCCCTCCAATCCCCCACATTCTGTGATCTGTTCAGGTGAGTTGGGTAAGACCATGTTTTCAAAGTCCTGTGGGAGCCCAGTTGTGCCTCCTCTTTCTTGCATGGTGCAAGGACTGTTTTGGAGGGTATTGCTCCTCTCTTTATTTTGCATTTGCAATTGCATTTTAAGAGAGAAGGTTGTGAAGCCTCCTCAGGCTTGAAGAATCTCCCAAGTCACCTTTTGCTCAAGCCAACTTGACTGTTGGATGTTAACACTGGGTTGAGGCTGCTGGTCTTTGTAGCGCACATCCTGCTTTCGTTACTGGGAAGGTCTTCATGAAATAAATTAACCAAAAGTGAGTTTCCTTTTAAGTCCACTAGCAACTAGGAAGACAGCAGAGCAACTTGCTTTAAGTTAAATATGAATGTTGTGAAAGAACAATATAAGTGCTACTTGTAGTCTGTCCTTGGCATCTGTTGCCTAAACGGCCTCTTGAAATACACACTACAGCTCCAGTTTCACTTAGCTGTAGCTAGGCTCCCAGTTGCAAGATGCTTTTTCCTCCTGACTTCAGCCTTTGACTCTTGCAGTGTCAATGGAATTAAAAAACAGGGGTTTACAACCAGTGCTGCTGCTTTTGCTCGTGAATCCTGAAAGCTGCTCTGGAAAAGCAGTGGTTTTGTGTTCAGTGGAAAGAGATGAATTAAAATATTCTATCCCCTCCTGAACACAGAGAAAGAGAGTCCTTATGTTTAGATGATCTCATTCAGTGGGTGTTTCAAGACTGAGTGAATGATGTGCAGTGTGCTGGGTGTTCAGTACGTGTGGCATGGGAGTGGGCTTTTTTGCTTTTCTGAAGGAGTGGGGTAATTTTGATCCATCTGGGGTTTCTCAGAGTCTGGATTTTGATTCGCAAGCAAGTTTGTGCAGACTAGCAATCAGGCAATAGGCACCTATGTCTCTCCTTTCAGATGTTGCAGCTCCATTGCCCACCTCTGATTTTCATTTTTCCTGAAACCCAATGGCAATTTCAGTGACCTGTTCAGGACTCCTATGTGACTGCTCCCACTGTGACACATTCACGGTCAGATCATAAAAAGGGAGTTCAGAACACAGGAGGAAGGGACAAAGCAGGGATCTTGGCAGCTCACCAACTTCTCTATCTTTCTTGGCTGGGGCTTGCAAGCATCAAGTTGCACTCCTGTGTGGAGGAACATTGGTTTAATGTTTGATAGTGATCAGATCAGGAGGAGAGCAGAGCACCAGGCATCTGACAGGTTGTCAAACCTGTCACTTCTCAGCCTTTTCTTCCCCTTGACAAGGTTAGCCACTGACTGACAAGGATATACTTTGCCATCCTGGCAGCAGAGCCTTTAGAAGGAGGAAAAATGCTTTCAAAAATTAGTTTACCTGCTTTCCACGTATCGTAACATCTCTGCACAAAGCTACATTCTCTGATGTGCCTTTGTGATAACTTTGAGTTTCTTCCTTTCTTCACTTTCCTGTTACTGGAAAACAAAGAGACTTGTTGCCTTCTCTGCAGACTGAGATCACTTGTTGGTGAGATGTGGATGGGCTGTGAGCAAGACTGTCAGTCCCATGAGCATGCCTTACAATGGTTCCTGGTGTGGGGTGGGTGCTCACAAACTCAATATATCCAGCTGTGCAAGTATGTCTTTGATATTGGTAGTACATTGATAAGGAGACTTCAGGAAGGGATGAATCTCTTGATTCCACCTCCCGTACCTTGCTTCTCTTCTTTTTTTCCTTTTAAGATATTGAAGGCATGGAAGTGCCACAGTTTATCCATCTATTAATTGTGCAGTGTTGACTGCTGTGTTGGTAAAAACAGCTATTTTTTAAAATGCTCATTCAATACCCACTCACCCCCAAGTGCCTGTGAATATTTGCACGGCACCTTGGCTCTAGGCTGGTATAATGCAGACAAGCATGTATTTGGGTTGCAGTTTCACCTGCTGTCTGCATGTAATCATGCATAAATGCATGTGCCCTCAATGTCTGCTGCAAAAGGACATTTCTTTTCCCAAAGTGTGGCCAGCTTTAATCCCATGAATATTAAGAGTATAGGTCTGCAAACCATGGTGGAATCTGCATTCACTGTAGAGGTGGAACGATGTTTGTTAAACATATTCCAGTGACACACTCTATACTACCTTGGATCTGGTATAGTTCTCGCACTTTTGAATCAAAATCATGAGGATGATCGTCATAAGGCATAAAAAAGTTAGCATGCTTTTATCTATTTTAATTTAGTTTGAATGATGCCATCTGCTTTTCTGAACATGGCACGTAGTTGAAAGAGGAGAATGTACCAGTGGGAACTGCAGAAACAAAACAACAGCACATTTCTTATGTCTGATGGATTGTTATTTTTTCTTTTTTTTCTTTTTTTTTTTTTTTTAACATGCTCAGTCATGAGTGAGAAAGCAAAAATCAATGTTAGGCACAAACAAACAAAGAAGGAAAATTGAATTATCATATTAGTTTGGGTAAAGTTTACAACTGAAGAAGAACTTGAAAAGTGAATGTGCTGATGAAGTGAGAAAGCTACATATCCCTGCAGATCCTTTGTGCAGAGTTCATTCAGCAGTCCTTCAGCACTCTGAGCTCTAGTTGCAGCACTAGTTTCTTCTCGACATCAAGTTGCCAGATAATCATAGCCAGAGAGAAGTAGATGTGTGTGTGCTTTTGCAGGATAGGTTAGTTGCACACATTACCTGTTCGGGAATAAGCTGTGCCTGCACCTTCTTTGTTGGCTCCTTGGGAGGGTGGAGGCTGCTTGCCTGCCCCTCTGCTGTGGGAAATGCCACTGGGATGTTATTTATCCTATGAGTAGCATAAACGTGCCTGCTAAGATCTGAGCTGCTAGACAGGTCCCAGCCTCTGCAGATCCATGTTCCCCTCACCTGCATGGGGCAAGGGCTTGCAATTAGGCCTGAACTGCAAGACTTTCAATGAATACATTTGTTTTGCCACTGAAGTATTGTGACAAAAGAGTGAAGAAAGTTGCATATTTGGAGTGCTCACTGCTATTTGCCGTCACATCCAGAAAGGTATAAACTTCTTTATTGTTGTTGGCTTTTTTATTAGAAAGGCAAGAAGCAGCTGCTTAACTGAAACTTGGTTGTTTGATATTAATCATGTTGCCCTAAGCATCTGTTGACAGGTGGGAAGAGTTCTTGGTGAGCAGGCTCATGGCTTTATTGCCTACCTGGGTGTAACTGCTGCTTGGAAGGCTGACAAGTTAGCAGAAAATCACTACTTTGTGATGTGCAGAAGTCTGTTAGGATGGGTGGATATGGACTGAGCCAAGCAGATATGACAGACGTGCCCATGAGAATGAAGAGCTGAAGCTGAACTGTTGGCATGCTAATGCTGCACAGGAGCATGTTGTTAAAAGTGGTGATATGTGGCAGTTGCCTCATTTATTTAGTTTCCATGCCATGTTGGAAATTCAGTTTAACTCTGGAAGATGATATTTGTGTGATGGAACTGGTATTAGTGTCCAGCCAAGTGTAATAACCAGCTTTGGAGACTGAGAGGATACTGGGCTCTGGAAGATGTTTGAGTAACTTCTTTGTGGGTGTAGAAAGCACAAATATTCAAGTGAGATGCATTGTGTCTTGATACTTCTCAAGTAGAAGGTTCCCATGTTCTTGATGACTTAAATGATTTAGAAGACTTTAGTTGGAAAAAGAAAAAAAAAAGAAAAAAAAGGGGAAAAAAAAAAAAGGGAAATACATGACATTGTGTCAAACAATGAATCTCCTGTGTGTCTTCAGAATGTATGAAGACAAGTCTTCGACCTGAGCAAATATCAGAGGTCCATATGGTTGCTTTAAGGTCACTTGAATAACCCTATAGAATAATATGCTGGCATTGCCTTTGACAGCCTGGAGATTTGCTTACTGAAGCCAGTCTTCAGAGCCACTGTGTCTTGGTAGCAAAGACTGTAATAAAATTGTTTGGTTCAAAACAGATCATTCTTCATTCTGACTTGTAATCGATAACTGTCTGTGGCTAGTGTCGCCTTGGACTGTCCCACAGGGACTTATTGTACAGTGAAGTCCTCTATGCTAATATGTGCCTATAAATAAAGATCCATCTCTGTGAAGCGTTCTACATCCTTCTTGGGCTGAGGGAGAGCTGGGGACTGAGATGAGCTGCTGTTTAGGGGCTTGGTAGGCTTTGACTAATTTGAATTTTGGATCTTATTTTTTCTGAAGAGATACAGGAATGAGTATATTTTGCTGGACAAGAGGTATGTTTGCCATGTTCTTGGCAAATGTCTTTGCATTCTTTGAGGCTGAATAAAACAACAGCCACAGTGTTTCTGGCAAGTGTACATGAAAAACCAGGTTGCAGCTAAGTCATGTTGCATGTGGTGAAGCAATGGTGCAGGCAAGGACTTGTCCCTGTGACCAGGGACCTCAAACTGGCTGAGACCCTCATCCATCTTTGGGCCACCCCTTGGTGGGACAGGTTTGGCGCAGGGCAAGCCCACGCCAGTGCTTGCCTGACCCCTCTTTCACAGGACGATATGTCACAGTGGCACCCCATTGCCTTCCAGTGAGGTGCTGGTTGGTGATGGGGATTTATTTAGGAATGTGACTAAGTGGTGCAGGAGCCCAGATGGTTCCTCTCATCCCAGTTGAGCAGCAGAGTTGCTGGGAGGTAGCTGTGGGCATAGCAACCTGGTTGAAATGTGAGCCTCTTGTGGGATCTGCTGACTTACACTTGCATCTGCTCTGCTGGACTTGTGGGATGGTTTTGGTTTTGTTGTGGGTTTTTTGTTGGTTGTATTTTTTTTAAGATGTGCCTGCAAAGGCATCTTTATATGGGTGTCTAAGGGAGAGGCTGGTGGTGTGGTGGGAGGATATTGAGTTACTCAGAGCTGCTGTAAAATTCGATGTCTGTTGGGCAGGCAAGTCTCTACTTATACATGTGGCCGAAGGTGGGCGTGCGAAAGCTCTCAGGCTTCTGTGCAAGCTATTGTCTGTGCTGATATGAAACAGCCAGATGGATGCTGGGGAGGTCAGAAACACTCTGCGTTCCCAAACTGGGTCTATATATCTGATCTGTTTGCTATCCTGTCACTGACTCTTGCTGCAGCACGTGCAGGATGTGACCTGATGCAGCAGAGTGTCCACCTTTAGTACCGTGGTACCTGCCAGAGAAGGCATAGCCATGCTGAGCACTAAGAAAAGGACTCTATGGCTGTGGTATGGGGCCAATGCAGCCATGCTCCCTCATGGGTGCAGAGGGGTTTGGTTACAGCTCAACCGGGGCAAATGCTACATGCTAGGTGAAGGCAGGATGACCGTGCATGGCTGAGCTCCAGGAGAGCGCATTGGTGGCAGCTGCTAGATGATGATGAATATGAAATAGGAGTGGGAGAATATGTATCTAACTCAGTGTCTGCTCATGCTGTTTCTGACTGTAGCTTTAGGAGCATTTCTCTCCATCAGCAGGAGCTGCCTCTGCTCCACTGCTTTCCTCGTCGTGGCTGTGTGGCAAACCAGGCTAGGGAGTCCATGCAGGATAAAAATAACTGAGCTGAAAGAAAGTGGCTATGGCACACTGCACCTCCCAGATAAATGCTTGCCATAATGTGCTTACAGGGGTGAAACAAGAACATTGCAAACACTGTCTTAGGCAGCATGCTGAAACCAACCAAGAGCAGATTTTCTGAGTTTATGCTGCTTTTTTGCTGTTGTTGGAATACCTCTTCCTTTCCTGTGTCTTATGCTGCAGAGGAGTCTTAAGCCAGTGTGTGGCTGTGTATGGTGCACTGCGTAGTTATCTTACAGCGTGGAGTGATGTTTCAGAATATGCAGCTTTGGGATCTTTTTCCCTTTGGCTGTCAGCTTCCACGCTTAAACTGCAGAGCTGGCAGTAAATGCTGCCAAAATGTCACGTAGATGAAGCAGCTTCATAAAAGCTTTAGTGCCACAACCTTAACCAACCCCTGCAATTATATTTTAATTCAATATTACATAGGAGTTTTCAAATAATTTTAAATGAATAAGGACCAGATTGTAGGGAGAAGATGGCATCGTTCTCTGTTTGCTTTACAGAGTCTTCTGCACTGCAGATACCCAGTTGATACACACAGCTGGGAAATCAGGTTTTCTCTGAGGACAGCTGAATGATTCTCGTTAGTAGTGAGAAACCAAAGCCCACTTTGAGCTTCAGTGCCCAAACAGGTCTAAGGAAGGGAGCTGCAAGGAGAGGAGGGGCGTTGCAGAGGGGGAAGGCAGAGAGAAAAGGACTATTTTGTTCCCTCCTTGGTTTATAAGTGCTATTAACAAGGGGCAAAGCAGTTTGCATAGAAAGGCCTCCGCTGTTGTGCCAGGCTCCAGAATTTAGAGTTTATGGGTTCTGAGAAGGCAACAATGTCTGGGGGCTGCTTCATTCTGCATGCTGACAGTGTTCTTGTCTCAAGCATGAGATCTGTGCTTGGTTCTGCCTTTGGAGAAATCCTTGCAAGCACATCTGTGGTGACCCATGGCACCTTTCAGTTGCCCTGGGTTTTGGCTGGCTCTGGCTGGCCCAGGCATCTTTAGCTATGCTGTCCACGTGCCCCAGGGACTGAATTGCGCTCCCTGATGCCAGGGCTGAGGGATTTGCTGCCAAGAGCTGGCTGGGAGCTGTGCACAGCTTGAGACCGGGTCACTGCCTTCCCAGGCACTCCTGGACCAACAGGCATAAAAAAGAATGGAAAAAATCCCACTTGTTTCTCCAGGGCCAGGATTCACTCGGCAATGGGCTAGTGATGGACAGGCTTGAGTCAGGCCTCTTGAACGTGTTAGGTTGATTGATTTAAACCTCTGGGCTTAGTCATGGGTTAGATCAGCAAGCAACAGCCTTCATTTAAATAATTGACTTAAATCTTGTTTTTTTTCATTTAAATTTATTAAAGTGATTCTCATGGGCTGGTAGCCATAAAATTTACTGAGGAAGAATGGCTGTGTTGCATCAGATTTGGTGTTCCTTTTTTCAAGAAAAAATCCAGTGTCTGTGCATACCTATTTAATAAGTTGTATAGATTTATATGTGTTAGGATTTGTAGCATTCTTGATATATTAATTACTGTTGTTTCGCTTGTGATTTTGTCTTAAACTCTCCTTGCAAAGAAACTAGAATTCAATTACTGTGCACAAAAATAGCATTTGCAAAGCTCTGCTAAAATATAATTATCTGAAGCGTATCTGGTGCTCACAAGAGCTACTGAAATGCCCTTTGCATTAGGATTATTCTTCTAATGAGGAAGTTCAGAATGTGAAAAATTTGGACTGATTGCCTGTTCTTAACATGCTGCTGAAAATCTAAGGGTTAGTAGATCTCGCTGTTTTTTTCATAAGCAAGAAAATCCAAGTAAAAATCTTGCTTTATCTAATTCCAGTTAGTTTTTCAAGTCTGAAAGAATGGAGATGCTTGAGAGAGCCTGGGGCTAGCACGGTACCACCATGCAGGGTGGATTTGCTGAGCTCCTACATGCAGAATTCGCCTTCTTAGTCCAGTTCAGTGGCTTGAATGCTGTAGAACTTCATCACCAAACCTTTTATGAAAAGGTTTTCCCTTTAAAACAAAGGTTAAAATCCCATTTCTGGATAATAAGTAGTAAACAAAAGCATTTGGGATCTTCAGCTAATAGTGAGAGAATTAGAAATGTATTTATGATGTGATTTGTGAATACTAGTTCTTGTTTAAATGAAAAAAAAATAGCTTTGCAGATTCCCAACACAAGATTGTTTCAAATTCTGGTATTGCTTCATGCAGAAGCCTCACTGAAAAATGTGTTGTCCCAATGTAAGTGCAGGCTTTCAGACACTGAAAGTCTTTCTAATAAATTAACTTCGCAGCCAGCTGAAGGAAAAGAAGCTTCTGTTAATAAGAGTCTTTGTTATCTTGGAAAGCCTGTTATGAATGGACAAAACTGTAGCATCATCAAAATGCATAAAAAGTAAACAGACTGCATTTTGAGCATTTGCTAAGGAAAAGATGACAAGACAACAAACTAAAGATAGGAACTCTGATCATGAGAGCAAAGAATTGGCTGTCTCTGGGCTGCTGTGGTTTCTAATATAGGAGAGAAATGCATTAACTTCATTCAGAAGGGAGAAAATTATTTTTTCATTGTATCTATAAGTAGTTTCATTAACTTTTCACAATCAGTATATTGTGAAAAAGAAACAATAGCTGTGTGACTGACTTCTTAGAGGTCAAAAACTATCTAGTTTTAGTGGGAATAAAAAGATTTTGGTTCTTTGTTGGTGTGGATTGACATAGTTTAAGTTGACACTGCCAAAAGTATTTTAAAAATTGGTAATGCGATTAGAATGATTTAATGCTGACTTGATATAGGAACATTCTTAATATTTAATCAAGTTAAACACAGTTTCAATCATTTCCTTTTACGACTCGGTTTTCCACCCTAACATGGGCACTTTGCAGACAGTGGTGGTGTGAGACCTTGCAAAGTTGCCATGGCATGTGCCAGCTGGAAAGGGCTCCTCCAGCTCTCCAGAGCTGTCAAGTCTTGGTCCTCCTGTGATTTGTTGGAGCAAATTCAGTCTTTGATTGCCACCACCATTATAGATGCCCCATAGGGCCATAGTAACCGTCTGGCTCTTTGCACCTCTGCTCTACCCCAGCAGTCCTTTGGGCTGCTATTCCCAGGGTGCTTTGATGGTACCTTTTGTGGTACCTTTTTTTTTTCTCATTTACTCAATTTTTTGAGGCTTCTCATCACTATTCAAATCAGCAAGAGAGATGTTTTAAAAACAATCTTATCAGACTTCCCAAGTTTGATTATTTATCTTTTTTTAAAGTAAATCACGTTCATCAGTGGATAGAAGTATTAAAACATGCTGTTTACAGTTGTTAGCATTCCTGCTTTGGGTTTGTCATTACACTTGCTGGACAGGGAGGCGCACTCCAAGCTAATGATGTGGTTTAGCACACGTCCAACTGCATGTATTTTTATATTGGAAACGACAAATGCAGTGGCTCATGTTTACTACAAACAGCTTGTCTTGGATGGGCACCAAGATTCATTTGCACGGAGGTTGGAATTTAATACAGAAATGTGGACTTCTTTTTCTTTTTTTTCTTTTATTGATGAGAAAACTTAAGTGTGCTAGACGCCTTAACAAAACGTATTTAAAATTTACTTTGTGCTGATTTACTAAGCAAATGAAAGATGCAATCAGGCAGGTCACTGGAGTCACTTTTCAAGGGGGGTGGTGCCCAGTCTTATTTGGTACAGCTGCGTGAGAAGTGTGAATTCTTCCTCTGCACATGGGACCAGGGGGAGCTGGGTGGCCAGCCAATTTTAGGATGCTTATAAAAATCCCCTGAGCTGCTCCTGATATCATTTAGAATCCCAAAATGATTAGAGTTGGAAGGGATATTCAAGATCATCTAGTTCTAAGAGAGCTTTTAACTCTTCAGTGGTTCACGCTGGGTGCCCGAAGATAGCTGGCCCTAGACAGCAACGCTGTGGAGGTTGGGCACTTGATGGCTTTTCTGTAGCTGTGGTCCAGTTGTTTGCTTGAAGGGATGGAGACCAGATCCCTTCGCCATTTTTCTTGGCATCTGCTGCGCCAAATACCCGCACTTGCCAATCGGGCAGCAGATTTTAAAACACGATCAACTCTTAGCAGCTAAAAAGTTCCACTTTAGGAATCTAATTTAACGGTGGGTTTTCACAGTTTGACATGAAACAGAATTTAAACTTTCTTTTCCTCCCAGAGCTGTGGCTCACAGCGGCCCTGTGGTAGCTGCTGTCTAAATGGATGCTCCTTACATGGTGCCAAAAAAGCTGTGGTTTTGAGTTGAAGGCTCCTGGAAGCTGGGGTAGATTTCCTTGGGATCACCCATGTGGTGTGTTTGCAGCTCTATGCAATGGTGCAACAGGACATAGATAAGAAGAAAGTCAGAGTAGAGCCTCAGTTGCTTTATACCCTACCTCTGACTGAAACAACCTCCCTGTGTGGGAGATAAACATTTCTCGTCTCTTAAGGGAAAATCATGCACAGACAGAGACAAGCACATATAAATAATTTACAAAGCTGTAAGACACTGTAAATAACAAGCCTGCTGCATAATGAATTAACCCAACTGCTGATTCATAGGTAAATATCTCTTGTAAAGCAGAATTTTTATAGATTTTTACAGCTTAGTTAATATCCCCTCGTATTTTATTAAGGCTGTTCAGGTGAAGTATTCTGGTAATAACATGTATATCTTTGGAAGTGAGACGGGGTGGTTGTGGGCTGCCGTGCTGGCAGCAAGCCCTACTGGCTTTCCGTGCCAAGGAAGCAGAGCCTTGCTGGGCCTGGGCAAGCTTTTGTTAGGCTTTTTCTTTCCCTCTCAAGCAGGCAACGGGGATTAAGCAGGAAGAATTTTCATGTGGCCGAAGAATTGGAGAGCTACAGGGAGGAAAGAGTCTCTGAGTGTCTTGTCTTTTATTTTTTTTTTCTTCTTCCCCCAAGCTTCTGGTAATAAATAATGCATTTGCTCTACTTTGGCTGTGCTCTAGATGTGGTGAGACTTCTCTGTGCCTTCGAGAACAAGGAGACAGTGGGGCCGCTGGGTCAGGATTGCCACCCGCCAATTCCAGGGATCCTCTGTGAGCTCCTCACCCTTCTTGGCCGTAACGACTGCCTGTCCTCAGCCACTCATAAAGAAACCAAACATGACATTTGCTTCCTCTGTGCTGTTTTGTCCCCCTTGGCCCTCTTAGACAAGCCCTAAGAAATAAAAACAGTTGCTAAGCTACCAGATAGGGAACGTAAGAGCATTTTGTTGCCATCTGAGATTAACATGCCTTTCTGAACACTGGGGAAGTGGGAAGGGCCCTCCTGTGGCATGACTTGTTTGTCAGTTCAAGTGCTATACTCCTGACGCAGATGATATTGAACATGTCAATTTAATTTATGCTGAAAGAGATGGGGGCTTTTCTCCTTCCCCTTCCTCTTGCTCCTGTTAAATGTAGACTGGTAGAAAAAGCATTATCAGCTTTCTGTTTCATGAGTTTTGGGCATGTCACTTGTCAGACATGTTGCTGCTTTGTTTTGTTTCTGATAGCTTAAATAATTGCTTTCATAAAAGATAACTAGATTTCTTCAGAATCTGGAAGTACAGTAGCTGTAAATTGCATTTGCTTTTAAATTTAAAGTGTAGATGTCAACACTGATTTTCATTGGCAGTGTACAGTGCTGCCATTAAGGTGTTTGTGGCAAGGGTGCATCTCTAAAGTTGAAAAAAATACCCTATGAATGAGAACTATGTTGAGTGATGGGGGGGGGGNAACACCTATGTAGAAAGAATTTTGTGGGGGGGGGGGGGGGGGGGGGTACCCACTGTGCTAATTGTGTGGGTTTTAGGGTGTTTTCTTGTAAAGAAATGGGTGTTTTGCTCAATGTGCAAGGCTTTCATATAAATAATTTCTACACTTGTTTGACTCAAGAGGTGGGATGTGCCAGCATGAAAATATATCCTCTCCTTAAATGCTGTAAAATCTTGAATTCTGGCCTGCCTTGAGCACCACTCCCTGTAAGAGGAGAGCAGATCCTGAAATAGTCATTACAGAAGAGGATGCTGCGGCCTGTTCTTTTCTAGGGAGCTCCGGATGGGATTATACCTGAGTTTAAACCTATTTTCCATGAGTGTAACTCTTCCATGTAGAGTTTCTTTATATATGATGCTGAAAAACTACCAGTGCTGCTAGGGCATGCAGTGAAAGTAAATCTGAAATAGCACAATATTCTGGGCTCCTATCTCCTTTGCCTGTCAAAATACCCCATGAAATCCTTGTGGCTGCTCGGTGTTGTATTTAATGAAGCGAGGCATCAGTTTGGCGTGCCGTGCAGATGGCACTGCAATGTGCTCACTGCCGCCGTTATCCATGGAGAAGAGCGGTAACATTTCTCCGTGCCCGGGGAACAGGGGGAAATGCTAATTGGTCACACAGATGGCTCTCCTCGCACTCTGCGTAGCTCTGTGTGTCACTGGACCCCAATTAATTCAGAAAGTTGGTGCATGCACATCTTTTCCTTCATTGCCCTTCTGCCAGTAGTAAGATGCTGGATTTTTATGCTTAAAAAGTCATTTAAAAATTCTCGCCAAATTACTAGAAATGTAACTTGGGCTTGAAAGTATGAGGGTATAGTCAGGCTCACAGCAAAGTGTAGATTTGTGTGTGCGTTAAAGATGTTTCTGTAGTCTGGCTGGCTGGAGAATTTTAGTGTGACTTGTTGAGGCTTCACGACACACCAGTGGAAGTAATTTAAAATGTTATTTTTCCTATTTTAGAGATTAACAGAACCTGATTTGGAGGAAAGAAACGTGTGTGAAATTAGTTCTCTAACATTTGTAGCTTGTTAGTGCTTAAATTCCTCTTGATTAAGAGAATATAAAAATGCTTCTGTAGCATTCTGCTTTTTTGCCCATGAAGCATTTTCCTTTATTCTTGCCATTCTATGTGGAGGGATTTCCTGGGGGCTGAGGAAAACTTTCTGTTGTAAGGAAAAAAGAAAGAATAACCACTGCGCAGAATTCCAAATTGCTGGGAAAAAGAAAAATAACAAAATACTCTCTGATTAAAGTCTTTAAAGATATTTGTTTTCTTTTTAGACAAAAATTGTAAATTAGGGATATTTATAGTTCAAAATTAAGTTTGTAGTTATAAAGAATAATGTGCTGAGAGCTCAGCTGACATCTGACTTTATAGCCTGCCGGGCACTGTGTGAGCACCATCATACAATGCTTCCCCAGATAGGCTGCCCCTCGCTCCCTCCGGCTGTGGGACTGTCTTCCTGCAGAGAGAGAAAAATGGAAATGATGAAGACCAAGTCATTAGTGGAAAATCCTGTTTGAAACTTTTGTTCCCACTACTCTGTATGTACTCAGTATCTTCTATCTGAGCAAAAAATAACTGTTTTCTGATGAAAGCACTGGACTTTTCTGGAGTAATTTTGCTCTTCCATGTAAAAGCTTTTGACACCATACCTCAGCGAGTGCCACAGGAAAGCGAGACCTGTTCTGGTGCCTCTGCCCAGTCCAGGCTCCAAAGTGAGAGGATGCTAGTCTGTCCTACCATCCTTGTTATTGTAAGGGTGCCGATTTGATGCTGGAGCCACTGACAGCTGGCTGAATATGAGCCAGCAGTGTACCCAGGTGGCCAAGAAGGCAAAACAGCATCCAGGCCTATATCAGCACCAGTGTGGTCAGTAGGACTGGGGCAGCAACTGTCCCCCTGTACTACAGCACTGGGAAGGTCTCACCTCATGTGCTATGTCCAGTCACATTGAGGGACTGGAGAGTGTCCAGAGAAGGGCTGGTGAGGGGTCTAGAGCACAAGTCCTGTGAGGAGCAGCTGAGGGAGGTGGGGGTGTTCAGCCTGGAGGAAAGGAGGCTGAGGGGAGACCTTCTCACTCTCTACAACTCCCTGAAAGGAGGGTATAGCCAGGGGAGGTCTTGCACCAGGAGATGTTTAGGTTGGATATTAGGTAAAATTTGCTGAAAGGGTTGTCCAGCATTAGAACAGGCTGCCCAGGGAAGTGGGGGAGTCACCATCCCTGGAGGTATTTAAAAGCCAGGCAGACGTGGTGCTGAGCAACATGGTTTGGTGGTAGTTTTTGTAGTGTGACATTGATGGTTGGACTCAATCACCTTAAAAGTTCCTTCCAACCTAGATGATTCCATGTGTGTGAAGTAGTCTGTGAATTTCTTGCCTGTGGAGAAACTTTTTTTTCTTTGGTACTGAACAGCCTGAAGCATAGGTTACAGCTCTGCTGCTTCCACCCCTCCCAGAGTGCTGCTGAGCGTCTTTGGGCTGAGCCATGTCTTTGGGCCTCAGTTATGCAGCTAAAATAAGATTAATAGGTTTCCTCATAGGTTAATTGGGTTTTTTTTGCATGTAACCATTGTCAGCTTAAGCCTTTTTTAGTTAACACAACTTCTTTTGACACCTGAATGTTCTATCCCTCCCAAGACCATGGAGGTCCCTCTCTGCATGGGTGACATCCCATGGTGAGGAGCTGTGACCGCTGTACTGCCAGCAGCAGGGCTGAGATTTAGCCATCTGTACAAAAGAAGGCTTATGCTGTCTGGAAGACTGATGATGGGGGGCTGAGGGCATGATCAAAACCTCCAAAACCACGTGTGACTTGGAGGGACCGAACACAGGATGACTGGTTGCTGTTCTCTGACAGTACAAGAGCCAGCAGGCATCAGCTTCAAACAACCTGTGGGAGGTGGTTCCTGATGACTCTTCATCACTGTGAGTACTCAAAGTTTATATGAGCTCAAAGACTGGACAAATTCACCTTAGGATGTTGGGCTAGGGCAATCTTTGGCCTAAGAAAGTATCACAGTCCGTGTGTTTAAAAGAGTGTTTATACTATAGAATCGTATAGAGGTTAGAGTTGGAAGGGACCCTAAAGATCATCCAGTTCCAACCCTCCTGACCGGGGCAGGGACACCTCCCACCAGACTAAGTTGCTCAAAGCCCCATGCAACCTGGTCTTGAAGACCTCCAGGGGTGGACCAGCCCCAGCTTCTCTGGGTGACCTGGGCCAGTGTCTCACCATCCTCACAGGAAAGAATTTCTTCCCAGTGTTGCATCTAAATCTCCCCTCTTCCAATTTAAAACTGTTACCCCTTGTCCTGTCACTACACTTCCTGGAGTCCCTCTCCAGCTTTGCTGTAGGCTTCCTTCAGATATTCCTTCAGATACTAGAAGGCTGCTATAACGTCTCCCTGGAACCTTCTCTTCTCCAGGCTGAACAGCCCCAGCTCTCTCAGCTTGTCCTCATAGGAGAGGTGCTCCATTCCTCTGATTCATCTTTGTGGCTGTCCGCTAAACCCATTCCAACAGGTCCATGTCCTTTCTATGTTGAGGACTCCTGAACTGGACACAGTGCTCCGGGTGGGGTCTCATGAGCACAGAGTAGAGGGGGAGAATAATCTCCTGTGACCTGCTGGTCATGTTTCTTTGGATGCAGCCCATCACAGATGCTGGTGTCAGGTTCAAGAGTGCAGTGCCAGGCTCTTGCACAGTGCTTTTCATATGGAGTTCCAGTATTCTCTCTTGGTAAAGCTCATATCAGTGTCTTGTGGTGGCAGAAAAATAAGNCATCCAGGCCTATATCAGCACCAGTGTGGTCAGTAGGACTGGGGCAGCAACTGTCCCCCTGTACTACAGCACTGGGAAGGTCTCACCTCATGTGCTATGTCCAGTCACATTGAGGGACTGGAGAGTGTCCAGAGAAGGGCTGGTGAGGGGTCTAGAGCACAAGTCCTGTGAGGAGCAGCTGAGGGAGGTGGGGGTGTTCAGCCTGGAGGAAAGGAGGCTGAGGGGAGACCTTCTCACTCTCTACAACTCCCTGAAAGGAGGGTATAGCCAGGGGAGGTCTTGCACCAGGAGATGTTTAGGTTGGATATTAGGTAAAATTTGCTGAAAGGGTTGTCCAGCATTAGAACAGGCTGCCCAGGGAAGTGGGGGAGTCACCATCCCTGGAGGTATTTAAAAGCCAGGCAGACGTGGTGCTGAGCAACATGGTTTGGTGGTAGTTTTTGTAGTGTGACATTGATGGTTGGACTCAATCACCTTAAAAGTTCCTTCCAACCTAGATGATTCCATGTGTGTGAAGTAGTCTGTGAATTTCTTGCCTGTGGAGAAACTTTTTTTTCTTTGGTACTGAACAGCCTGAAGCATAGGTTACAGCTCTGCTGCTTCCACCCCTCCCAGAGTGCTGCTGAGCGTCTTTGGGCTGAGCCATGTCTTTGGGCCTCAGTTATGCAGCTAAAATAAGATTAATAGGTTTCCTCATAGGTTAATTGGGGTTTTTTTGCATGTAACCATTGTCAGCTTAAGCCTTTTTTAGTTAACACAACTTCTTTTGACACCTGAATGTTCTATCCCTCCCAAGACCATGGAGGTCCCTCTCTGCATGGGTGACATCCTATGGTGAGGAGCTGTGACCGCTGTACTGCCAGCAGCAGGGCTGAGATTTAGCCATCTGTACAAAAGAAGGCTTATGCTGTCTGGAAGACTGATGATGGGGGGCTGAGGGCATGATCAAAACCTCCAAAACCACGTGTGACTTGGAGGGACCGAACACAGGATGACTGGTTGCTGTTCTCTGACAGTACAAGAGCCAGCAGGCATCAGCTTCAAACAACCTGTGGGAGGTGGTTCCTGATGACTCTTCATCACTGTGAGTACTCAAAGTTTATATGAGCTCAAAGACTGGACAAATTCACCTTAGGATGTTGGGCTAGGGCAATCTTTGGCCTAAGAAAGTATCACAGTCCGTGTGTTTAAAAGAGTGTTTATACTATAGAATCGTATAGAGGTTAGAGTTGGAAGGGACCCTAAAGATCATCCAGTTCCAACCCTCCTGACCGGGGCAGGGACACCTCCCACCAGACTAAGTTGCTCAAAGCCCCATGCAACCTGGTCTTGAAGACCTCCAGGGGTGGAGCAGCCCCAGCTTCTNACCAGACTAAGTTGCTCAAAGCCCCATGCAACCTGGTCTTGAAGACCTCCAGGGGTGGAGCAGCCCCAGCTTCTCTGGGTGACCTGGGCCAGTGTCTCACCATCCTCACAGGAAAGAATTTCTTCCCAGTGTTGCATCTAAATCTCCCCTCTTCCAATTTAAAACTGTTACCCCTTGTCCTGTCACTACACTTCCTGGAGTCCCTCTCCAGCTTTGCTGTAGGCTTCCTTCAGATATTCCTTCAGATACTAGAAGGCTGCTATAACGTCTCCCTGGAACCTTCTCTTCTCCAGGCTGAACAGCCCCAGCTCTCTCAGCTTGTCCTCATAGGAGAGGTGCTCCATTCCTCTGATTCATCTTTGTGGCTGTCCGCTAAACCCATTCCAACAGGTCCATGTCCTTTCTATGTTGAGGACTCCTGAGCTGGACACAGTGCTCCGGGTGGGGTCTCATGAGCACAGAGTAGAGGGGGAGAATAATCTCCTGTGACCTGCTGGTCATGTTTCTTTGGATGCAGCCCATCACAGATGCTGGTGTCAGGTTCAAGAGTGCAGTGCCAGGCTCTTGCACAGTGCTTTTCATATGGAGTTCCAGTATTCTCTCTTGGTAAAGCTCATATCAGTGTCTTGTGGTGGCAGAAAAATAAGTTCAGAGACTTGCTGTGGTTTGAACCAGGCTGATGACAGTGCCAAGGCTTTCAGTAACCTGTCTAGTGGAACGTGTCCCTGCCCACGGCAGGGGGTTAGGACTGGATGGTCTTTAAGGTCCTTTCTAATGCAAGCCATTCTGCGATTCTGTGTCCAAGCCCTTTGGTTGAGTAATGTTTCTGTAAAAACCTGAATTTGACCCCTGTTACTGTGCTGTCTCCTGCTTCCCAATGGAACTTGTTGATGAAGCCATGTGCTCTGTGCTGCTTCCCTTTGAGCCCTTGAGTCTTGAGCTATCACCTACTCATCTGATTCAAGGCAGAGGGATTCCTCTTCTCTGCCATGGGACACACCACCCCAGCTATCTGCTCTCAAGGGACCACTTTAGCCTAATACTGCCTCTTTCTGAGTTAAATGAAACAAGTGTCCTCCATTGATTTGTTTGGCCTTTATCATGACAGTGAGTTTTCATTGATGTACTTACAGCTTCCACTTAGACTCTGTGCCAAGACGTTAAAGGCAAATACTTTGCTGAAGTGTCAGGAACCAGTGGCGTAAAGTCCTGCTGCTTTGATACCCTAGCATTTACCCTACCAAACAGGTATGTGGGATGCAAAGGAAGAAGGAGAGAGAGCACCCCTCCATGTCACATCTCTTTGACTCTTACTCCAGAGCTCAATGACTCCTTTCTCCAATCCTTGGAATAATGAAGAAGTATGTTGGGAAGCAGTCTGATGCACAGGTGTGCTGATAGATGGGACAGTCCATAGGAACCCTCTACACCAGCTTTCCACATGGAGTTTATTAAATGTAAACTTGTTTAATGACCTTAAATTACAACTGACTTTAGAAGGATTGATGTATTGTCTGGAGCCTCCTCAGTAGAGTTGTTTATCTGCAAGGAAGCAGATGCATCTTAAATCTGTTAGTGAGGCTCCAAACCTGAAGCTGAATGCTTACTGGCAATGTATTGCTGGAGGGGATGAGCTGGCCAAAAAGATGTTTTGGCTAGAAATCGAGAAGGTCAGAATGTTCATTAGAGCAAGCAGTTGCTCACAGCCTCCAGAGGAAGACAAATCCTGATTATTTCCAGGATGGAGCTTGTTTAGTCTTAGGAGCAGGGCTGAAGCCATGCAGCTGCCTGGGAGAGAGCTCAGGTTATGGGGATATTTTCAGGCTGGTGTTCCAGCCTTGCTACAGCACCGGGGCAGAATGAGATTCAGAAACAGGCAATTCTTAAGGGCAGTGTGGGAATTGCTCATCTCAAACCTCACACAGGCTTCCTTGGTGTCAGCTTTCTCTTAAAGTGAGGTACAGGGGCCTCACAGTCATAATGCCAGATGATTCTTGAGTGTGCCATGTACAAATGACAAGCCAGTGATATGTCCCTAGTTTCCCTGGGGAGGCATTTTGCCCACATTCCACTTCATGCCCTGCTGCAGTAGCGTGTCTGAGCCAGGACTATCACCTTCCTATTGCACATTGTGACCACAGATGGGCTGGGCTGAGTGACAATTTACACATGGTATGTGCACATCTGTGTGCTCCCTCTACCAGAGTTTGAGGAGGTTTTGACCCTTGTGTTTCTAAAAAGCGGTTCCTTTTCAACTGATCATTCCCCATGGATGAAGCCAGCTCCGTTTCTGAATTCATCAAGTACTTTGGCCTTGGCATATGTTCAATGGAAAGCACCCAGTTGGACGTGCAGGCTTGGTACTGTGTCACTCCTGTGATTGTAGTGCTGCTCCTGGGAACCTCAGACTGAGCACTGCGGTCCTTGGAATATCTGAACAAAGGAACGCTCTCTAGCCCCAAATTGTTTTCCTGGAGATCTCCCCTTAAAGCGTTTTTAATTCTTGTAGTATTTTGCTCTGTTGCTCACGTATGAAAATCTTGCAACCTTTCCTGCCTGAAGAACCTTCAGTTGTGTGTCACCTCTTGCTTTCAGATGCTGGGGTGGGTGAGCGCGGAAGGTAGCCCAGGCCAAGGGTGCTGCAGGGCCATGGGTGCTGCAGGGCTATGTGCTGCCTGGGAGAGTGGGGGTCTACTTGCGGTCCCGCCTGTACATTGCAGCCCCCACCCAGCCTTGTCTTACCAGATCAAATAGTGGAAGTGAGGGGAAGCTAAGCAGAAACCTCATTTGAATAGCAAGATTAATCTGCTTTTGATTTTCATCATTTTTATAGGGAGTTGTAAGACTTTCAAAAATCCTCTTTCTATGTTGTTCATAACTTTTTTCACTAATTTGACACTCTGGGATCTTGTTTTACATTTCATTTTAGTCTCTAATCACAGAAAATTATAGCTGGCCACACATGCTGGCTTTGCATTCTTGTATCTTGTTTATGTTCATTTGTACTAAGGGATAGCACTCACTGCATCTGCCCAATTTATTTTTCTCCACACAGCAGGAATTTCCAATACTCTGGAGCTTCATTACCATGTGCAGGAAACTAAATTCAAGGTTATCTTATTTGAACTTTATGACTTCCTAATGTACAATGTTTTATTTATTTATTTAAGGTTTATTAAACCTTTCAAAAAGGAAGCCCTTTAGAAGAAGTGCATGATGTGTAGCTTATTAAAAAAAACTTAATTTAATTTCGAGGTTTAAGGAGCTTCAATTATGAATGTCCTAAATATTTGATTTCTGTCCTGACATATATGGCAGGGAGAGATGAGCTGTTGAAGCTGATGCCTTGACTTCTGATGTCTGCAAGCCCAGTGAAAAGCATGTTTTGGGAGGGATGAGCACATAGATTTCTTCTAATGGTTCTCCTTGGTGATTTCTGAGATCTCATTTTAACTTTCAGGTTTTACCCTGTGACCTTTCAAAGCCTCCCTTTATTGACGACTGGAAGATAAGGATTCACACACACCCAGTTTGATTAATAACTGTTTTATGAGTCACTCTTACTGCAGGCTGAATTTGGCTGTCGGTTTGTTTATTAACTGAAAGACTATTTCTTAATTCTGAATGCACCTATGGTGATTAGAGCAAAATCTCCAGATATTTTATAGGGCTTGTAGTTAACAGCAGCACCGCTTGGTTTATATTTTAAAATCTTTCCTTGGATAAAAATCCCTGTGAGGTGGATTTCTACTGTAATTACTTCTTTCCACAGGATATGGTCCTTTGACACTAAATCTACCCCCTGCTGTAAGTCACAGCATTAGAGGTCATGTCCTTGCCAACGTCTCCTACAGCAGAAGAGGACTTTTTTGGATAAGCATAGTAAATATAACACACTAATTCTTAGTAGTGGCTGAAGAGATTTTTTTATTGTTATTTTTCTTTTCCTTTTTTAGAAATACACAATTTAGGAAGGCTTGCTCTTTGTCCTATTTCAGGAAAAATGTTGTTGGCCACTGGGTTTCTGGAGTTGTTTCCGTGGTTTGCATTGGCTTGTTGGCCTTGGTCATTCATCAGAGTAGGTAGGTGAAGGAAGTGCTTGTGGAATGTTATCTGCAACCCAGTGAGACAGTCTGCTTGGAAATCAGGAAAAAAGGTCCTGGAGCTGCAGAACGTAGGATTTTCTGCATCACTGTTGCTTGAAGCACCTCTTTGCTTCACCCTACCATCATGTGCATTTGGAATAAACTCAGACTTCAGTCAAGAGGTCTGTTGTATGTCAATGTCTCCTTTTCATTTTCATCATCTCACAAATAAATAGCAACTTGAGCACCGAATATTGCTGCGAATATTCTGAAAGAAGAAAACTCCACATGTCTTTCTCCTCTGTGGGGAAAAGGCTGTCACATGTTCCAATGAATGAGTTTATTTTGGTGCTTTGGAAAAGACGTGGGTGGTGGCTGTTGGGTTGCTGCAGCTGTGAATGGACGTCTTGTGAAGTCTGTGGAGATGGTTCTACTGCTAGCTTGTCCCAGTCTGGATTCCAGTCTGGATTCACAGGCACCTGGGAGGAGTGGTGGACAGATGGCCCAAGGCAAGAGGGGAATGACTATCCTCTGTGATGGGGCTTCAAATCCCAATATGGACATACGGTTGCTGTTGGAGCTACTTGCATCAGGTCTGTCTTTGGTCTCCCCATCTTGAGAGCTCATCTCAAGACATTAGAGCAGTCTTCCCTGCTCCTCAGGAAGGGACAAGAACAGAGATTTTATTCATGTCTACAGTGTGCTGAGATCCGTTATTATCTTATGATGCAGCCACAGTTATTTAAGGCACTTGTGCCTTGTGCATTGCCACACTGACCACGTCTCCAAATAGCAGCATCTCCAAAAATAGCACATCGAAACCTAAAGGGCAGCATGGTTTCCCCTTTCCTTGTTTTTCACTTGGGTGACCAGCAGTGCAGAGGAGGGTGCTGGCTGCTTTGCAGTGCGACCTCCTGCCTATCTCCAGCTCCACGGTTGGGATGGAGCCAGCAGGTTCCTCGCTGGTTTGCAGCTTTTTGTGTATGGTGTGCAGCAGGTCCCCTGATTGCTTTGCCATGTGCAGCTTCCCGTTGCTTACAGACCCTGCAGCTCCTCTCCTCTGGAAAATAATGAGGCATTGATGAAGGATTAGTGAGGGATTTTAATTTAGCACAAATAATTGGATTAAGCTGGCATTTGCTTTCCGTTAGTTTTAGATTAGCCAATACAAATAGATGGAGCTTGACTTTCTGCATGTGCAAAGTGTTGAAGGGAGCTGCCATCCACTACTGATCTGTCTACCACTCATTTATTTATTTGCATGTGTAAGTGGTGGGTGGTTAGAGATTGCTATCATGTTGTTCCTTGGGACTACAACCTGTATAGAGTCCCTTTCCCTCTTTACTAATCATCATTGATAAGAAGTGTTTATCTTACTTGGGATCTGTAATGTTTCCACATTTTAGATTAGGCCTACAAAGATGAGGTGCCATCATGCATGTTTGTGGCATTGAGTACATTGTTAAAGAACTGTCCATCGGAGTTGCTGGGAGGAGAGCAGGAGAAATGCTGGAGGTCAAGGAGCCCTGTTAGCCTGCTGTGCCCCAGGGCATCGGAAGCAGGAGAGGGTTTGTTCCTCTGCTGCATGAGCGCAATCCAAACTTTGCCAGACGGGAACGGACAGGCTTGCTTTGTAGCCCACGAGCTACAGCGTGGTCTGTTCTTACCTCTCTTTGCTGAAATCTTTCCTCTTCTAAAATTTAGCTTAAATCTCCTTGAAGGGAGAGTTTTTTGTAGTACCACTAGGCTGCTAATTTTTTCCAAGTGGCTTCAAAGCACTGTCTTGAACAGTCTTATTTGCAGTCAGCATTTGTCCTAAGGATGAATTTTTACAATGGATGCTTTGTAAAACTCTTTAGTGTGTGGAAGATCTTAGTGGTTTTTTATCTCTTTCTGATGCACCACTTCATTTGATTATTTTTTTTCCTCTTTCTTATCGTTTCTGTCTAAGGATTTGTGGACTGATCCTTTTATTTTCAGAAGAGAATACCAAATAAACAGTGATTAGCAGGAAAGATGACTCATGGCTTCCTAAAGGATGTGCTTTAGAACTGGTAAACAGTTGTAATTGCTGTTAGATGAAAGTAGCAAATTGAATACATTCTTATAATAATTACAAAGAGATAGATAGACTGTTCTTGCTCTCAAATCTAATTGGGATTAGGATAGTGTTCAGTTTTCCTCATAGAGGATGATCTGTATAAAAGTTAAATGTAGTTATAAGTGTGTTCATGAAAGCTGGCTTTAAGTCAGTCAATGAAAGGAACCTGCTTCTACGTGGAGGCCAGGGATGCAACTTCAACGTGGCTTTTCTGGGGGCAAAGAATTACATGTAATACTCTTAAAGCCTGGAGACCATCTCATCTGGGGTGGTGTTACAGCTATGCTGGGATGGTGCCAAACTGCAAAGATCTTTGTTTGCAAAAGCCCCCTAAGCATGAGCCTTTGGCAGAAATGGAATAGCTTCTAAGACTTTTCAGAGTATGATGCTTGGGACAAGGTGGAATGGGGGCATTTTTGTAATATCACTAGCTTAAATCAGAAACCTTAAAAGAAATAATAAGAAACATTAATAAAGGTAATACTTATTGTGTAATTCACTATGGAAACTGCATATTAATGCAGCTGTATACTATTTCATAAATTATTGGTTCATTTGAATCCAGTTAAATTCTGGGGGAAAAGCCTGGGGTATCCATCCTTCAGCAGCTCTATGTAATATATGGTCTGTCAAAGAAGCCTACCAAAGAGAAGCCTCAGGTCTGTTCACATTCACCCTTTGGGTAGGACTGGCTTAGGGCCTTTGAGAGAGTGTTTTCTCACTCTAAGCCCTGGGGATGCTCCATAAGGATGCCCCTGCACCCTAGCCCAGAGGAGCATCTTGCGTGGTGTTCACCTGAACTGCCAAGAGGAAGGCTGTTTGTCAGCCTGGCCCCTGCTCACACCGCTCCACCAAGCGTGTGGGTGTGCAGGGAGAGACACGGGAGCTTTTTCTCCCCTTTACCATTATGTGACTAAAATGGCTCTCCAGCTGCAGGGGAGGCAGATTTCGATTCACTCTGGTTGCCCAGCAGTAAATCACAGTGTAGGAGCAGTGGTATGGTCCACACCATCTGCTTCATCAAACTGGGATCGGGCGGCATGGCATTTCCCCCAGTGGGCACTGCCTGGGATGCCCCGTGCCACCCGTGGGTGAACGTCACAGATGCCTGTGGGGAGATGCCTGGTGCTGGCAGCACCCCACTTCTTGCTTTGCAGTACCAAGCAGCAGCCAGAGTCTCTGCAGTCAGCTTCTTAACAAGGAAATTATTTTAAAAGAGCCACTTTTGTAGCTAAACTTAGTATGCTTGGATGTCATCCAAAACTCCACAGCAATAATGCAGCAAATACAACTTGTTTAAAATACATTAAATGTGCAGGTTGTCTCATGGTAGCTAAGCCCTTGCAGACAAAGAATAGGTGAAAACCACTAACTTGGGTTGCGTGCCTATATAGCATGGTTAATCATTTGCAAATAAACATTCAAGTGGGGAAAAAAATAGTAAAACAAACCATCAAATTGCAATGTTACAGCAATGTATTCTTGGCAAGAGATCTTTGGTTTCTAAACTGGAATTCTTACTCAAATCAGAGCTGTAAAATATACCAAAGGAAAAAAAAAAATAAAAGATAAGCCTGTTTTAGTTAAACAAAAGCAATGGATTCTGTATTTGCTAGAGGCACATTTTAAAGAGAAACTCAGCCTGAAAGTAGCAAAGGGATCCTAATTAGTGCATTTTCCTAACAATAGCATCATCTTTCCAAATGAACAGAGGCATACAATTGAGACATTTTTAGCAGAGTGATGTTTTAGTTTTGAGGCACAATTTGATGAATCTGCTGTTAGGGTGTTCCCAAAAGCCTGTCATGATGTGGTTCTTCCAGATTTCACCTTCTGAAGTACGCATATGGACGGTGATTCAACTGAGTATTCGGAAATAACAGAATGATAGCAGGCAGGTGATTCACAGTTTTAGAAGGTTACTTGTATCAAGGTCCATAATGCCTCAGGGTTGTTGCTAATTTCTGTATGTGGCTATTAATAATGGATTTAATGTACATTTTCTTAAAAACAGCAACAACCCCAGCCCCCAGAGAAGCAAGCCCTAGCCCAGCTCAGTCAGGTGTTGCCAGGCTGGAGTGGAGTGCAATCCTTCACGTGGATTTAAGCACATGGTGTGCAACTTTGCAGTATTCTTTTTGTGGTACTGAAATGGGGTTACTGCTTTTTAATTAAACAGAGCTTTGGGACGGGGGAGGGGAGCGGGGATTGATGGATATATTTCCAAGCCAGCTCAAACCATATAAATGTGGATGGATTGTCTAGATAAATAAGTGTATGTTATTTGTAGTCTCTACTATGGGTTATTCTGGCATATGTGGTTTTATAAATGTTTGCCCAGAGATCAAGGGCAGATCAAGAGTCAGGATCAAAAGCTGGGCCACAAAGGGAATGCCAGCAATAGGCAGAGGTAGAAGAGGATGAAATTCTAATACCAGGAAGACTCCCAGTTGTAATCAGGGCCCCTGGTGGCAATTTGGACCATCTCGTTACCAGCTGGACTGTAGTTTTCTGTACTATCCTTGTAGCCAAACTGAAGGAGATACAAACTGGATGGGTGGCCTGCAAGCTGGGGGGAAACAGTCTAGACCATCAGGTGAAAAGGAGAGTCATAAAAGGTTCTATTTCAGAGGGGCATTCCTTGGTGGAGGATATAGGGACCAGCACTCATTAGCGTCTCCATGCTGATATTATGGAGATAGTTTGTATCTCCATAGAATCATCTAGGTTAGGATGGATCTTTAAGATCATCAGATCCAACCATCAACCTAACACTGCCAAAAGAACCACTAACCCATGTCCCTCAGCACCACATCTACTGTTTTTTAAATACCTCCAGGGATGGTGATTCAACCAATTCCCTGGGCAGCCTCTTCCAATGCTTGAGAAACCTCTCAGTGGTTATAAAGACAATGAAAGCAGGGTATGCTCTGTTCTTTTTGTACTGGAGATTCAACTGCTTTAATTACCTTTGTCAGTTTAGCTAACAGGTGGAGAGAAAATATTTTCTATTTTCTTCTGTCAGCCCCTTCTCACAGCCTTGCAGTAAATAAAAGTTTCTGCTGCTCAATAAAAATGAGCAGCAGAAAACTCGACCCCAGGCTCTGCTACCCAGGAGGAACAGGGTCCTGTCTTCAAGGTGGCAATATGTACATTGACTTCAGGAGCAGTCACAGCGAGCACCTGATCAAATACTGTACCAAACTGCAACTGATTTCAGTAGGAAATACACTTCTGTCTCCATTTAGAAATGCTGAGCTAAATTTTGCAAATCTGCGCTGTCACAACTGGAGACAAACCTGTTCGCTTTGCGGTACCTACATTTACACGCCTTTCATTAGTGCAGTTTGAATTGCAGACATGTTGTTAGGAGGATGCTGTTTGTGCTTTGCCAGTCTTCAAATTCAGCTGCCCTAAAAGATCCAGAATCTGTGCTCTGGCATTCATAGTTCTCCCAGTTTCTGTTGTCTCTGTGGTTTCTGTGGGGTGGCACAGGCTGCGGTTTTCTTTAGGTCTATAGTCGCAGTGTGGCAAGAGCCTGGTTATCAGCTAATTGAAAGTAGTGTCTCCTCTTGCTCTAGATGTAGTTTTCCAGGGGAGGATGACTGCTGGTGGCAGAGCCAGGGTTTGTGAGGGTTGCCCAGCAGTGGGTGCTGATTTGGGTGCCGCGTAGTGGGATGGGGACTGCACAGTGCGGGTACAGGAGGGAGGAGAGCACAGCTTGTCCCCAGCAGTGAGTTTTGAAGCAGCACAGAAGTGCTTGGCCCCTGTGTTTGGTGTTGGGTTTGTTTTTTTTAACAGCCAAGCAATAAAATGTACTGTTTGGAGGGGGTGGGAATGGACTGATTTTTATTCCTTTGGGATGTTTTCTTGGCTGCTGTTGCCAGGTGTTGGAGTTGTCTGGGTTCTTTAGGGCTGTCTTGCCCGAGTGAGCTCTGCCTACCATAGGAATGAAGATGAAGGAAAGGATTTTAGGAAGGGTAGCTTTAAATGAAGGTGCCTTGTTGAAGTTTATGTAAGTGCTACTGCTGCCCTCTTATATGACCTGAGTTTCTAAGATTTGTTCAGGGGCCCAGAGATATTTGGATATAGCAGGGCATGGGTACAAGGGCTCAGATCCTTGATTTGGAGTCTGGCTTTTTTTATCAATGGCTGTCAATGGGAGCAGACAGTCACTGAGGCAGAAGGGAGGGAAAGGAATATTTTGACTGCTTCACTGGCATTATTTGCAAAATAGGCACCTCGTTTTGTACATGCAGCTTTGGTCTGGGTTTCTGCTTTTCTGACTCAGTTTTTCTACATCCAGAAAGAGAATTTACATCAGTGCTTTCATGTTACAATGTCTGGTTTAGACTAAAAATGGTTTGCTTGCTTGGAAGTTGAGGTTTAGCTCCTTTAGCTCCCTGTGGGGATGCCTGTTATCTGGTTACAAGATAATAATACATGGCAGAGGCATGCTAAGGAGTGGTAATACACTAAATGTTGCAGCTGTAATTGAACCACACCAATTATCACCTGCTTTTAAGATATTAATGAGTTTGAACTATTTATAAACAAAGAAGAGTGTGAAAAAAGAGGGCTTGTTTGTTCCTGCAAGAAGGCCCTTTTAAGGTCTTGGAGCATGTATTTATGGTATGAGTCTAATAATGCAAAGTCTAGCTGGGGTGGCACCGTGGGTCTGGCACTCAAGCGTCAAAGTAAAGCATCTGGCAGCAGCGGAGCCCAGCATCCATTGTCATCCAAGCATCCTCCTCTCCCTCCTCACTCCCCAGGAGGACTTGCAGCCCTTGGCCTCTTCACACAATGTTAAAGGAGCTCCAAGTAGCTGCCATGCTTGGGCCAAACAAGTGGCCAACTGTGGTTGGATTGAGGTGCCAGAAACATTGCTCGGCTCCACTGCTGCTGGGTGGCCCCATGGTGCAGCAGCTTTGAGAGCATCTCCAGAGTGGCACAGCACTGGTCACTGTGCTTCATCTCTCACAGTCTGGAGGGACTGGGAGGGAAGTGTTTCTTCCTCTCCACTGCAAGAAGTTACTATCAAATTGCCTGGTGATGTTTGGTTAAGTGAAAAATTCACAGGTAATAGTATGGCATATGTCAGTGTTGGCTTCCAAACAAGGAAAATAAGGGGATGAAAAAACAATGGTATGGATCAGATTTCAGGAGAATTAACATTGGTGGTGTTTTCAGATGTGGTTTGATCTTAAAGAAAAACAGACCTTCACTTAATCATTTTAAACCAATTTCACGCTTCAGCAGTTCTACCCGCTTCTGTCATTGTAGCACCACGGGCTGCAGATGGAACCCCTGCAACCAGCAGAAGCCGAACCTTTCCAGCACCCAGCCTGGGGTTACAGAGAGCTGTAAAGACCAAAGTTTCTTTTGATGTCCCCAAAATTGAGACCTTAAATTGGGCTATTTAAGAGATTGCAATGTCTCATAAAAGATATATTGGAGCAAAAACTGAGACTGCTTGTCTGACTTCAGGGATTTAACTGGGAGGCTGTGACCTCTAGAGGCTAAAAATAAGCAATTCTTTCCATCGTTCTCTGCTCCAGCAGAAAATTGTTCGTGTGGTGACACATTTCTGTGGCATCTTGTGAGCTCTCCCTTCACATGGTGATTCCTCTAACTTTGGAAATTTAGTTATAGTATGCTGTAAATTTTTCACTTTTGGCAAGATTAATAGTGATGGACAGCTTGTTTGCAGAGGTCATTTTTATAGCTGATGTTAAACTAATACCTGAAATTGGTAACAGACATCTATATTCAGTAATACTTGTGCCTACAATGCCACAATAATTATTTTTTTTCCTGGTGCGTATTTAACTTTAACCTCTGCTACTGCAGCGGTGATATTTCTGGGATGTTATATTCAGCCACGATTTGTTGTCATTGGCATTGCATGATGGGGGAAGTGGAGAAAAGCTTCTGCATCCCAAAGCACTGTACCCAGCGTGGCTTAGCGCAGCAGCTCAGATGAAGTCACAGATGTTGCTGATGAAACGGCCACAGGTCTTACTACAAACAGTGGTGAAGTCTTGTATACCCTAAATAAACCACCAAAGTCTGTGGAGTTTCCAGTGTAATATTGTATTTTTTTTTGAAGTAGTGTATAGTTTAATGTCTGAATCTTTCCATTGCTTTATATCCATTTTCAAGATGTAAATGGGACAGTCCCCATAATCGTCCACCTGTAACCCAAAAAATTGCTAAATGGGGTCAGATCCACAGGGATCCAGAGGAAAGTACAGATAGACCATAACCTAAACCAAGGATGGTAAGTCAAGGTCTTACGTGTGAGGTCTGTTCCTTGTTCCAAAGAATATTGGATTTTGTGGCAAACCCAGAGATCCCAGTGATACCCACAGGTGACAGATCGTCCTCTCAAACCTGCCAGCATTCCTGTCTCCACTCTGCCTTCAGGGCTGAGTTCCACCATAACCCTATCTGCTGCCAGAGGGTAAAGGGTATTATTTTTTTCCTTGCTATTTTATAAAAGCAGGTTGGAATTTCAGGGCTGTGGTTGCTCCTAAGTGACCTGGTAGCAGCCATTGCCTGAGATGCTGAGGACTGAGCAGGATGCCTGGACATGGACCCTGAGGCTGTTCTTTCAGCCTGGTCTCTTTCAAGGGAATGGGTATCCCGGAGAGTGGAGACTTCATTTTTGAAGTTGCTCTTTTGGTGAATTCAGTGTGTGCAGCCCCTTTCCTGGTTGTGATGCAGAACGACCTCCTCCTCCAGCAGGTCTAGGGTTTGAAGGTGTTCAGGAGATTGTGCCTCTGGGAGTGGCGCGGTGTAAGCGGGGTGATACTTTGGTGACAGTGAGCACATTTTTTTTTTAAACAAAGACACTTCTTGCATAAGCCGTGCTGCATTTGTCCTGTTGTTTTATGGGCCCTGTGTTCTAGCAGATGGCTGTGCTCTCTTGTCTGGTAATGCAGTGATGTTGATTTGGTGAGCGTTTTTCTTCTGTTCTCTTGATTTATGCTTGTGAACCTTCTGACTGTCTGGGATTTTTTTTTTTTTGTGAATGATCTTAGCCTTTTGTTCTCAGTCTATTTTAAGGCTGAAATTGTTCCACATGCCATGACGAGAGTTTCACAGAGCATTGCAGAATGCCGTTATGTTGAATCACTTAAGCAAGGTATAGAGTATAATCTTGTACATCCCCATGCAGATACCATGTTCCCTGGCACACTTGGAGAGTAGCTCTCCTCCCTGGTGGGACGAGAAAGAAGAGCTCTTTCGAGGCAAGAGTTTGCTGTGCAGTTCCCAGAGGGGTCGCACAAATCACACAGGTGATCTTGGAATAAGTGGGAATTATGGACTGAGCAGACTTAAGAGAACTAGAAAATCCTGATGATCATCCAAACGGCTTGGTAATATGGTGTTGCCATAGAAACATAGTTTCTATAGCACCTCATCATCAGAGTTGTGCCAATACTCTCTCCTACTTCACCCAGTTGTAGAGCTGTTTTAAGCAGCTGAGGGCCCTTGGCTGGAGTATTGGAGCTTTCCATGCAACTTAGCAAAGATAGCACCCAGCTGGCTTGAAATCAGCATCCAGTAGAGGGGAACCACCAGGTGCTTTCACTCTGGGGGCATGCAGATGGAGTGCTGCAGGAGCTGGGACCCTGCTTGGGGGCTGCTGTTCAGCCTCACATGGAGGGGGTGGCTCAGCAGTGGCTGAGCTCAGCAGTGGCTCACTGGCTGCTCAGCAGTGCCAGCTCACCATGTGGGCTTGGTGATGGGTTCTGCAGTCCATGGGACTGTCTCTGCAAGGATCACAGCTCCGCTAGTATCGGCGCAGGCTGCCAACACACTGAGTGCAGTGCTGATGCCTCAGAGCATTAATGACTCTGGTCGTTACCACTCTGTGCAAATAAGGCTGGGCATTTTTTCTGTGCAAATGCATCCATGGAGATGTGCTCTTTACAGTGCTAAAACATGTTGTTTTCCCACATGCTTCCTCTTCTCCCTGCTTCTTAAGCATTTTGTGAAACACTCCAAGTGTGATATTCAGCCTCTCAAAATAAACTGTGAACCGAACCCGTTTGTGGGCAGGCAGCGAGAGCAAACCCCAATCCAGACATCTGAGGGGGAAAAATAAAGTAAGTTGCCCAGTGAGTCCCAAGGGCTGCTGTCTGTGGAGGGGCTCGGGGCACCACAGGAATGAGCTCAGCACCCAGGGGTCTTTTTCTTAAATAAAAATAAAACAACCCTCCCATAGACCCCTGTGCTATGGGGACTTAATTAAGCAACATGTGGTTCTCGTGCTTCTTGATGATAACCGAGTGCCAGATGATGGGATGTTGCAGAGCTCTTCTTGTTTAAGTACCAGTATTGTGCTGTGAAAATGAGACGGGCACTATAAACAGTCCTTTCAATTAATACTGGAAGTTGAGTGCTCTGGGTTCTTATGTATGAAATTAAACATTGTGCGTCTGATGTAAAATGCTTGAAAGACAGGTAATTAATAACATTAGCAACTAATTAACTGGAAGTCCCATGTACCTGATGATGACTACGTGAGAAGACTTGACTTGCAAATCATTCTGGATGTTTTTGAGAGGTCTGGGGGGTGTTTTCTTCTCCCGTTAGCTCCTGCTCCCTTGGATGCACAGGGACCAGCCTCACATGGGGGCTTGGTGCCCTTCCAGGTTTGGGGCAACCCTTGTCATTCTCACTTAAAAACATGCAGGTGAGCAAATTAGTAAACAAGTATGTGTTTCCATGTTTTTCCCATCCCAGTGGCAAAGACCCAGTGGGAACCAGGAGCTGCCACCTGGGAGGAGGAAAAGGAGGAGGATGCGCCAGGGCTCGGACACTGGCTGTGTTAATGAGATAGTGCCTGCCTCAGCCTGTGCTCCCCTGTACTTGGGCCACACTGGATGACATCTGCCAGGGCCACAGCAAAGCAGAGCTGTGTTTCAGGTCTAATTAGCAGTGAGACCTCTCCTGGCATAGGGATTCTTTCACTTCTCCTGTGTTCCTGCCTCCATCCAGCAGTAGCAGCACAAGGATGGGCATGGGTGCTCAGAGGCAGAGGATTCAGTCACCCCTTGACCCCTTGTCGTATCAGCACCCTGTGGTCTATATAATCCATTCCTGGAAAGCTACTGCCTTGTTTCTCTGCTGGGTTCAGCATTGGTCAACTCAGGTTGGATTTGGGGGGAAGAAAAAAACAGAAGTTAGAGGCTTTGTGGTCTAGCTGTCCTATGTCCCTGCCTTCTTGCATGGTCTTCAGTCTTAGATGTGGGGTTTTGGAGATGCTAGAGTTTGTCAGAGAGATGCGGGGAGAGGAAAGCGTGACCAGGCTGTGGGATTTAGGCACCTTGCTGCAGAGGGGTGGCTCTGGACTGTCCGCCACCACCCCTGGCTGCAGGTCCTGTGTGTGGAGCAAAAATGCTTCGGATGTGGGTCCTGCATTTAATGCAAACCCCTTCAATCTGAGCACCTGAAACTGTGAGGGAAAAGGGCCACAGACCCCAAACCAGTGAGGTTACAGGGAAAAGTTAAAGGGGAAAAAGTGTAACAGCGAGCTCTGTATCTGTTTGCCTGGTTTGGGGTGTTCTCTCAGCCGTATGGGGTACTTCAGGCTGCTCCCTGCAGCAGAAGCACTCAAGTGCAAAGTGGCTGCTTGGAAGTGCCAAGGGCAAATGAGAGCCTTTGGTATTTTGTGTTGTCGTTTTGACAGGTAATAAACAGGGCTCTTTTCTCATTATTACTAAATCAAAACCCTATTGATTCCTCGTGTAAAAATCTAGCGCGACATAAAATGTTTTATTTATGCTTCTAACCCACCCTCACAGCAAAAATGCTGCTTTTGTAAATAAACAAAATGAAATTCACTGCCAAGCCAGAGGCTCTAAAACCATCCACGCTCTCCCTGGCGTCTCCCAGCTGGTGGGAGGCTCAGCCATGCCGGCAGGTCCTGGCAGAGTTATGGGGTTGTCGGTGAGCTGCCTCGGGCACCACCTGGCCTTTGGAACAGGATCTAGGTCTGCATGTGGTGTCAGGACTGAAAGTGTCCCTGTCTGTCCCCTGACACTGTGTTTCCTCCAGGAGCTCCGAAGCTACCACAGTGCTACAACACCTTTCCCTTCCCCGAGCATATATCCTGTCTGCTCTAGAAAAGGGGAGCAAAATGCTACTTAGCAACACATGTCTGCCCGCTTTGCAGGTGCATTCCACAAAGGACATGCCAGAAGAAAGAGAGTGAGTCACTGATGATGCTCTGCTCGTGGACAGTTGGGGGAAACAGCCCCACAACAGAGTGTCCATAGCTGGAGGGACCAGATTGAGAGGCAGCACCTGACCTGGTGCAAGAGTGGTTGTGCAGAGCACTGAAGATGGAGGTGTTGCAGGCAGTGTGGCACTTTGCTTGTCAGCCCAGCATTAATTGTAGTTGTTTAACGTGGTGATTAGTGTTGTTTGTTCAGATGTCTAATGTAGCAATTAGCCTCGGCAGGGTGTTCAGCAATAGGTTATGAGTGCTTTCTTCCTGCCAAGAAGAGTACTCTGTGTCTCCAGCCTCCTCTCCCAGCACTCCTGGTGCTGTCATGCTCCCACATGCACCAACTATTGCAGGCATAGAGCTACCTTCATGCATGATGAGGTGACCATCCCTGGCAGAGGGATGTTGCTGGGCTACTGTTCAGTTGGAACCCAGATCTTCCCTGGTTCTGTCTCCTGCTCAGCTCCTGGAGTGTGAGGTGCTGTCTTCCTGGCACTGCCCTGCATGGCTTTACCTGCGTTGATCCATCTGTCGCTTTGATTGAACATCAGACTCTTAGCAGGTATGGATTTTGACCCAGAGAAATGGCCCATAGCTAAAATTCACTGTGATGTGCCCAATGTCCTTATCTGCTGCAAAATCGTCACTGATACATTATCTGGGATCATGTCCCTTAATTAAGACCCTGGGAGAGGAGACAAAATACATCCCCTGGTGCTGAAAGAGAAAGCTATCGATTTTTCTTCCACTGGGTGAGATCGGTTTCTGGGTTTTGATGGATGACAAGTTGAAGTGTAACATAATCCCCAAGCTCTGGGGGTTTGGTGCTCTCTGGGGGTGATGCCATCTTATTCCCAGAGCTATTAATGCTAGCAGCTGTTGGTATCAGTCCAAAGTGTTGCCCTGCTCTGATGAGGGGGGGTTGTGAGGGAGGGGGAGGCATTGCAGCAGCAGCCTTGCAATCGATTGTTTAATTAGCAGAATGCTTAAATACGAGCATCAGATTAAAAGGCTGGGACTGAGAAGGACTGTGGCTCTCAGGGGAGGGGAAAAAGTACTAGATTTATTCAAATGGGCTGCAGAGCATTACCAGCTTTCCTTCAGGATTTGCTCACCCCTTCATCAAAGGCTCTGCAGTGGCCTGGTTCGTGCCTTGTGCGTGGAACATTGACCTGTCCCATGCATAAACTCAGGTCTGCTCTGGCAGACTTGTCATCAGAGTCTACACTTGTCATCGTCTAGGGCTCCAGAAGTGTATGATGGACCTTAGGGACATGGTAGCTACCTCCATCTATAAATTGGAGGTAGCTACACAGAAATTTGAAGAGAAACAAGTTGTTTCTGGTCCTACAGGCTGGGCAGAGAATGGATTGAGAGCAGCCTGAGAAGGAGTTGGGGATATTGGTGGATGAGAAGCTCAGCAGCACATGCTGGCAGCTTGGAAAGCCCCTTGCATCTTGGACTGCATCCTCAGCAGCGTGGCCAGCAGGATGAGGGGGAGAATTCTGCCCCTTTGTTCCGCTCTGGGGATGGCATCCCCCAGTGCTGCTTCCAGCTCTGGGTTCACCAATATCAGAAGGACGTGGACCTGATGGAGCAGGGCCAGAGGAGACCACGGAGGTGCTGTACGGGCTGGAGTCCCACTTGTGTGAGGAAAGGCTGAGAGAGTTGGGGTTGTTCAACCTGGAGAAGAGAAAGCTCCAGGGAGACCTTAGAGCCCCTTCCAGTCCCTAAAGGGGCTCCAGAAAAGCTGGGGAGGGACTTTTGGTCAGGGTGTGGAATGATAGAATGAGGAGGAATGGTTTAAAACTGAAATAGGGGAGATTTAAATGAGATCTCAGGAGGAAATTCTTTGCTGTGAGGGTGGTGAGGCACTGGACCAGATTACCCAGAGAAACTGTGGCTGCCCCATCCCTGGAGGTGTTCAAGGCCAGGTTGGAGAAGGCTTTAAGCAACCTGGTCCGGTGGGACGTGTCCCTGCCCAGGGGAGGGTGTGGAACTGGATGCTTTTTAGATCCCTGCCAACCCAAACCACTTTATGATTCAGAGGTTCTGGGCTGTAGCCCAGTGCCAAGCAGCAGTGCCTCTTGCACAGACTCTGCTCTTCAGGCAGGCCGAGGACTGGTAGCACTGGACATCCAGAGGAGAGATTGTGGGTTGATAAGCCCCTGCAGAGGTAGCTGTATTTTGTCTGGGCTTCTTCCACGTGGGTGATGAACATAGTCACTTGGGGAGATTTCTGGAGAAAAAGGAACCAGAGAGTTGCTCTCAAGCCAAGTGAATTTCTCTGGTGGGAACAATTTCCCCCAGTTCTTCATCATTTGAAAAATAGATCCTTCAGACAATGTTGCTTCTCGGACTTCCTGATTTTTATCAGGAAAGCAAGCTGACTTTTTCCTGTTTTTAAAAGTAAAAATGGAAGGAGAAAAATAGCTGCTTGGCAGTAAGTGCATGTCCTGGGAAAGCAAACGCAAAACATAAAGGCGCAAGAGATGAAGCCATCCTAGGCATCCTACCTCTTCTAGCAGCCCCTGCTTCAGAGGGATGCTAGACTACCAGCTGTACAGGCCTCTGACCTAAGGAAAGGGTTACTGCCTCCTCATCTCCAAAAAAGCCATTCGTTGAGGAGGGCAAAGCAATTCTGATGTTTACAAACCAAACAGGGAAGATGCTAGTGCTGAGAAATGCTATCTGTTGACTGGGAGTTTATGGAGAGAGTCTTGTATGTTGGTTGCTGCTTCATGCCCGGAGGCTGGGAACTTCAAAGTGAATTATACAAGTATTGCACATCCATGCCGGGAGGGTGGCTGCTGGAAGGGAGCCTTCTTCCATCCCCTCTCTGGCAACCCTTAAGGCAAGAGCAGAGCTGGCTGTAGAAGAAGCACTAATTCAGCTCCAGTGGCAGCAGCACTGTGGCCAGTAACAACAGCTTGGCTGGACATGGTTGAGTGGAAATGCTAAAGCATAAGAGAACAAGGGAAAACATTATGCTGAAGATGCATTCTCACTGCAGTGTCAGGCTGTGTCTCCCTGGGGGGATTTCCTGGTCTTCCTTCCCATTCCTGCACGTGTACCCACGTGTGTACCCATCCACCAACATTGTGTACTTTCTGTTATTCCCAGGTATGTCTTCTCCTTGGGAACCCCTGCTTAGGGTTGAGCTGGGCTGAGGGTGGAGCAGGGTAGCTGGCAGTAGTCAGGACTCTGCTGCATCAGCGATGGCTTGTATGTGACCAGCCCCAGGATGCCTGGGAGGTAACTGGTGCCAGGGGTGGCTGCACCCTGCTCAGCACAGAAGTCCTACAAAACACCTGACTACTCAAGGTTTGCAGCCCCTCCATCAAGGAGTTCTCCACATGCTTTGTGCTCTCAGAGGGATACAGAACCCTGTGAGTCCTGATGTGGTGCTCAAAGGTCTGCTTCTGCACCTGCTTTGGCTAATAAAGGCCTTGGGTTTTTTCCAGCACTGCTTTTTTACTAGTCTGCTGCATAAAATCTCTGTGTTTCCCCAAATGGTGGAAGTCTGCAGAGGACATCCAGAGCGAGGGTCCAGGTGTCCTCCAGGTACCCGAGTGATCCTTTGCCTTGGACTGTTCCTGGGCTGATTCTGGAACGAGGGGTGGGATTGTCCTGAAGAACCAGGAGCAACAGGTGTCCCAGGGAGCAGCTCTGCAGTGAAACCTCATCCGCTGCGACTCCTGGTGCTCCCTGATAAGCTCTCTTGATTTCTTTGTGAATTATTTAAAACGCAGGCATTGCAAACAGAAGCCTGGCTGTTTTTGTTGTGTGCACAGGCTAGATTAGAGCAGGAAGCTTCTTTACAATGAGCTTAGAAGTCTTCAAAGGCTTGGATGTATTTTCCCCTTCATTGATAAGCAATATTGATTTCAGAAGCAGCTGCCTGCTATGCCTGGCCACACGAGTGTAGTACTCCTGCAGACCCAGAATTGTGCATTAGCACAAAATTGTGCACTTACTGTTGAGCAAACTAGGTTGTTTCCCGCAGGCTGCTAATTCACTTGTGGGAGAGAGGGTTCAGGAGATGTTTAAAGGGGTGATTTGTATTTTTCTGTGCCGGGTGAGACCATCAGAGCTGCTGCATCGTATTGCTGCCCTTCATGCTGGCTGCCAGAGTGCTGCTCAGCTCAGTGCAGAAAAAAAGCAGGTTATCTCAAACCTACTCGACTCTTGTAGAAAGCCTTCCCCACAGAAAGGGAGTGTTTACCTGCAGTCTCTCTGCTGAAATAGATGCTCTAGGTAAACATGCCACTTCCAATGAATTCTTTCTTCTTTGCAAAGCAGAGCATTTTATCACATACTGTGGTGCAGCAGGAAAAAAAATATGTTTTCCTCCTTATAACTGACTGACTAAATGTGGGATTTTGTTATTTGTGACAGTGGGTTGGGCATCCTGCTATGGCAAAGAAGACTATGATGATCTTAAAGGGGTTAGGAGATACAGGGGAAGTGCTTCCCTGGCCTGCATGGGCTCTTAACATAATTAAGGAAGGCAGCTGGTGGTGCTGAGCTCATTGTATGGACTGATTAAAGAGGTACTTATAAATATTGCCATTATGGTGATTTATGTGCAAAGATTTATCCTGATCAACTGTTTCTCGTGTCACATCAGCAGTGCTTGCCTAGATTTGGTGATAGAGCCAGGCAGCATGGAAAGCTGGGGTCTGTGTACCTGGAGATGACAGACATCTCCTGTGGTTCACACACATGTTGCCTCTCATTTTTCCCCTGCTTGTGCTTCTGAATTTTTTCAGAAGCAAAATAACAAAGTAAAGGTTGTGGGTTTTTTTTTACAAAAAACGCTCGAGTTTCTTTACTGCAGAGTATGTTTCCCTTTGGTTGTGATCCAAAAGTTGTCCAGAAAATATCACTAAAATAAAGTATACCCCTAAGAATGGGTTATAAAATACCTGCTTATGCGCATCTGGATGCTGAAGTGTTTGGTGCAGCATGGAGAGCTGTGTGGGAATGTTCCCACTTCAGTCCCACAAGTTAAGATCTACCCAGTGCTGGAACTATAAGAGAATGTCAGAGGTGCCTGATGGGAATCTGTTTGTGGGGCTTGGCCAAGCTGAAATTCAGCCTCTTAATCGATCTCTTGGGCTATTCTCAAAGAGATTTGAGTTCTGTGGCAATTTAAGTTCAAATTACATCGCAATTTCCGTGACTAATAAGGTGTGTGTGATGCTCTGTGTAGCAGCAATCATAGAATAAAGTTGGAAGGGACCATAACGATAATCAGGTTCCAACCCTCCTGCCATGGGCAGGGACACCTCCCATTGGACCAGATTCAAAGCCCCATCCAAGTGGCCTTGAAAACTCCCTTGAACACTTGCACAGCTTCTTTGGGCAAGCTGTTCTTGTGTCTCACCACCCTCATAGTAAAGAATTTCTAATCTAAATCTCCCCTCTTCTAATTTAAAACCCATTATCCCTTGTCCACTACACTTCCTGGCAAAGAGTCTCTCTCCAGCTCTCCTGTAGGCTCCCTTCAGACGCTGGAAGGCTGCAATAAGATCTCCCAGAGCCTTCTCTTCTCCAGGCTGAACAACCCCAACTCTGTCAGCCTGTCTTCATAGGAGAGGTGCTCCAGCCCTCTGGTCATCTTCATAACCTTCAGCTGGACCGGTTCCAACCATAACCTGAGCTTGCACATGACAGTTTCTCCCCATGAAATACGTTTGACTGAAATATTTAAAATCACAAGACTGATGGAGCAGCAACTTCTCTTTTATCTTGAGTTTTCTGGATGCACTTGGATCACATTGAATTTTTTATTTTTTTTTCTTATTATTCAGTTCTGGAATGACAAAGACCCCAGTGTTTTATAATTTGAAATCCAGATGTCAAAAGCTGAAACTGTAAAAGTATAAAATATTGTGAGTTGTATCATAAAGCCACATGAATGTCAACCCTGATTCCTGGAGGCTTGATTTTCTTATCCTTTACACTCACTTAAATCCAAATTAACCCTGGTTCAGCTGCTTTAGGCTGGCATGAGATGGGCCCTGAATGAGGCTGTTTCAGTCCTGAGTGGGTTCTCGTGTTTGCAGAGGGATTTTGAGAAAGCCACGCTCTTGATGTTCTCATCTGGGATGCATCTCAGTTCCTTTGGCATCTCTTGTGCCCTTCTGCCACTCAAAGATCCAGGGTTGGAGTTCCATTGTTGGTTTTTGCTTAATTAAAATTTGACATTACCAGTGCTTGATCTGAAATTAAAAGTACAGTGACTTCAGACCATGGTTGCTAAATCTTCCATATTGTTCCTAGATTTTCTCAATGTTTTCTGGTTTACCCTTGAACTCTTGTAACTTAGTTCTGTTTGCTGCAGCTGGAGGGGATCAGACCCCTTTTCCTTCTCTTCCTTCAGCTGGTTTCCTCTTTGCAGTAGAGTGTGAGTAGTTCTGTTCTTTTTCTGCTAGTAAGCCTCAATGAGGGGTGATGATTAAACAGAATTATGATGATGATGGAAATGTTGACAGCCAACACTGAACATGATGGCAAAGATCTGTGGCAGGCTTTTTGTACCTGGAATGTACTAAATCAAAAGAAATAATTAAGACCAGTAATTTAAAGCTGAGTTGGCTGAAACCAAGAAATACTGGAGTCCTTGCAGCCCTTCAGTGCTGTTCAGGTTGGCTGCAAAGAGGGAGATTTGGGGAGTGGAGATGCCTCTCTGCAGGTACGGGTCAGGTTGCGGGGAGCTGAGGGACAACAATGACCACAGTTTCACCTTTACAGAGCTTTGTCTTCTGTTTCTGGCTGGTGTGTTCTGAAGTTGATGCTTCAAAGTTCACTTTATCTTTTATTCACGAATGCTGATGTGTTTAAATGAATGGTGCAGTGCAGTTGCTATAAATGAGTGTCAATAGAAGGCTTTAGCACATGAAAGGCTCATTGATGGGAGCCTGAACTGATAATAGCTCTGTAAGTTCCTTCAGAAGTCTGCTGGATGTGGGGGAGGAATCAGAGGAATCAGGCTTGCAATCTGTTGCAAGAACTTTTTGATCTTGGCAGTGGTGTTTGCTCTGTGCAGGATGGGAAATAATGGATAAACTGTTTATTATTATTCTTGTGAAAAGATGAGGAAGTACCAGTGTAGGTAGCTATGATAAACTAATATTTTATGGGAGTGTTTTTCTCTCTTAACCTCTATTCTGTGGCTGCAGGAACCCATAGCTGCCGAACCAAATCAGCCCTTTCAGATATCTGCTTGGAATCCCATACCTGCAATCCCTTCTCTGGTTTTATTTGCAAAAGCAAAATATCATCAAGCTATTCCAAGCCATGCCCTCATCTCTCGTCTGTGGCTCTAGGGGGTAAGTGTATGACACCTTGTAATAGAAGGTAAATGCCCTAATAGCAGGTGCTGCACGTCTAGATCTCTGGGCATGGCAGGGAAGCTCTGAGTTTAAGAAAATGACAACAGTCTTCTGCCTTATCATGTCCCTGCTGAAGCTTAGGAGGCTTGGTAGGAGACCATTGCATTAGCTTTGGAGGGCTGCTGCAGAAAGGGTCCTGCTGAAAGATGCTCTTCATGGGAGATCTCTTTTGCTGTCTCCTGTGCTTCTTCCCACTCTCAGCTGAGGATGGCTACAGTTGAACATCATTGCAGAATCAGGCCTTACTTGGATCTGCATGATGCAACCTGTCTCTGATGAATAGCCCAAACTGTGGAATCAAGGTGACCCTCGCTTGGCCCTTTTCTGTTGGGGCAGGCAGGTATGGGGGAGGGAAGGGACCAATGCGTAGCATGGGAGCACTTGCATAAAGCCAGGGAATGGCTTCCAACCAAACAAACTTTTGGGAGCATGTTTGTTTTGTTTTATTTATACCCTGTCAGCCTCACCTTTGTGCCTGGGAAGATCATGGAATAGATCCTTCTTGATGCCATGCTTGAGCACATGGAGGACACGGAGTTGATTCGGGACAGCCAGCATGGCTTTACTAGGGGCAGGTCCTGCATGACTAACCTAGTGGCCTTCTATGACAGAGTTGTGTCGGTAGATAGAAGACAACCTGTGGATGTGATCTACCTGGACTTCTGCAAGGCCTTTGACAAGGTCCCCCACAACATCCTGATTGATAAATTGGAGAGATACGGATTTGATGGGTAGACTGTTCAGTGGATAAGGAACTGGCTGGATGGTCGCATCCAGAGGGTAGTGGTCAATGGCCTGAAGTCCAGCTGGAGAGCAGTCACAAGCGGTGTCCCTCAAGGGTCCATGCTGGGACCTATAGTGTTTAACATTATTATCAATGACAGGTGGATTGAATGCACCATTAGCAAGTTTGCAGATGACACCAAGCTGTGTGGCGGTGTTGATACACCGGAAAGAAGGGACGTCATCCAGAGGGACCTGGATCAGCTGGAGAGGTGGGCCCAGATGAACCTCATGAGGTTCAACAAGAGCAAGTGCTGGGTTTTGCACCTGGGCTGGAACAACCCTCACTGTCAGTACAGACTGGGGGACAAGGTGCGGGAAAGCTGCACTGAAGAAAGGGACTTGGGAGTACTGATGGACAAAAGGCTAGACATGAGCAGCAGTGTGCACTTGTAGCCCAGAAGGCCAATCGCATCCTGGGCTGCATCAGAAGATGTGTTGCCAGCAGATCCAGAGGGGTGGTTCTGCCACTTTGCTCTGATGAGACCCCACCTGGAGTACTGTGTGCAGGTCTGGAGCCCTCGATGTAGGAAGGATATGGACCTGATGGAGTTGGGTCCAAAGGAGGCCCACGAAGATGATCAAAGGGCTGGAGCACCTCTGCTACAAAGATAGGCTGAGGGAACTGGGGCTGTTCAGCCTGGAGAAGAGGAGGCTCTGGGGAGACCTAATCGCAGCCTTTCAGTACCTAAAGGGGGCCTACAGGAAGGCTGGTTAGGGTCTATTCACAAAGGCCTGCTGCGATAGGACGAGGGGAAATGGACTTAAGTTGGAGAAGGGTGGATTTAGGTTGAATATTAGAAAAAAATTCTTTACTCTAAGGGTGGTAGAACAATCTTCTAGGCTTCTGTTGGATTTTAGCTGTCTCCAGGCTGGCTGTGCACATGGGGCTGCTGCCTTGTCCCCTTGCCTGTGGAGGGACTACAGGCTGTCTTAGGTACAGGAGCAAATAGCTTGTACAAGCATTAGCTTTTTCTTGAAGGGTGTTTCCTGTGGGGATGGTGAATTTCCTCCTACATGCAGCATCAGTTGATGTGAATGTGTTTCATTTTCATGTCTGTCATCAGGCCAGACAGAAGGCATGGTAGTGGTGATGCTTGGGTACTGCAGCTGGGATGAAGGCACTCTCATACTCTGGCATTTCTGGGGATGTTCTCCTCTGCAAAAATACTGCTGGTGTAGAGACAGATTTTCTTAATGAGTAGACCAGCCCCTTCCCCAGGCCAGGTGGTGTGCCCGGTTATGCCAGGGCAATTTGTTGGCTTCAGATTAAGGAGAAACCAGCACATCTGGGGGCTTTGTGACTTGGTTGTCAGGGTGGTCCATGGGTGGGTATAGCATGCCTGTCACTGCTGACTGTCTGGGACTGCCCTGGAGTGAAGACAGGGAGCGGGCAGGCTCAAGCCCCTGCCCATCTTCCTCTGCAGCAGCTGCTCTTGTTCCCCATTCATGCTGGACCACCACTGCACGTCGTGTTCTGCTGTTGCTCACACTTATTTTTCCCCTGGATTTTACTTTTAATGTCACTGGGACCATGATGATGGCTGTTTTCTTTCCCCCTGCTGGAAAAATTGGTACTTTAGAAGAACCAAAATAGGCCGCCTTGCATTCCTGCTGGATTGCTTAATGCATTTTATTTAATTAATTGAAGTGTCCATTTTTTTACGTCACGGGCAAGGCCCAGGAAGTCAGGACCTGGAGTGGAGTGGGCTGAGGTAGCTTGTGGCACACAGCCTTTTAGTGTATTATAAAAGCTTTTCTTAGAGGTTGCTGTTTTCCTGTCCGTAGTGGCTCCATTAAGGCTGTAGCTCTGCAGTGAGGCCAAGGCGGGTGATCCTGTTGTGCTTGTTTGGATTCGTGTCCTTCTTCCCAGACTCTTGACTGGAAAAACAGTCCTGCAGCAGTGATCTACTCAGGTTTCATAAGATGATACTTGAACTTGGCATCTCCAGCGCTGTGCTGCTGGACGCTGGGATGATGGGGACCTTGCGCTGTACCCCTGCATCCTGTCTTGCTGTTGCACTCCACCATGCGCATTGTCCCCAAGCTTTCTGAGTTATTTTAAAGTGTGTAGGGCAGGTTGCATGATGCAACACCAGCTCACTGTGTGCCTTGCCCCAGGCTGCAAGAGCATAAGCTATAATGAGGCCTGGTTTCAGTAAGACAAGCTTTTTGGGGATGAGACTGTCTTATCTGTGTGTGTCATGTCTCTTGGGCTTCTCTCTCTGTTGCAGGATGTGTTTGTATAAAGGCAGAAGGCAGCATTACTGTTGCATTGGTATTGCTCACTTTACCTCCTCCTCTGACCATCCTACCTGAACTGCTGGGTGTTCAGCCGTATCTCCAAAAAGTGGGCAAGCTCCAGATGTCTGGAAACCTGAACTGCAGTTAACGTTTCAGAAAGGTGTCCATTCAGCTTCTCCACTAAAGTATTCATGGCTGAAATCTTCAAAATTGCTGCCCAGAGTGGGGAAAACAGATGGACAGACAAAAACCCCTCACTTTTGCTGATTTGGTCTTCCATCATCTGGCAAGAGAGGAACGGGCTGCAGTATGAAATGTTACAGCAGGCAGTGCTATGATAGTTTATCCATCAAAATACTTGTCCCCTTAACAGCTGCAGCCATTTTTCTTGCTGATGAATCCACACCGGAGAGGGTGGCCAGTCGCTCTGGGATCAGTTGGGCCATCCTCAGCCCCGACCCAGAATAGAAGAGCAGTGTTGGGGTAGGACCAGGCATGCTTTCTATGTTAAACTCTGCTAAGCTGAGATAAAAATCAAGCGTGAGACTTGCTGACTTATGGACACTGAAAAGATGTCTTGGAAAAGGCAGCGAAACCAAGGAACAGCTGAGGAAAAATGGATGCACTTCTCAGCATGATGGCTTGTAGGGGGGCAGGGCAATAGCACTGGTGATGGGCGTTTCCCTCTCTGTGTTGTCGGTGAGGGTGAGCTGGTGGGATGCAAGGCTGGAATACACTGCAACCTTACGTGCTCGCAACACAGAGAAGGGCAAGACCTTTGTTTTGTGGATGGTTTTCTTGTGCAGGGTCATTGATGCAAGAGCTCCAAGCTCCTCAGGATGGGGAGGGACAGGGCACCCCCACCTGCTTGGAGGGTGATTTGGTAGAGAGTACAGCATATGGCTTGCTTAGTTTATTAAAGCTTGTGAGATGAAGGATCAAACTCCAATTTAACGTTAAAATGGGATCCTCAAGAATTGTTGGGGCTGGGCTTGTCAAATGATGCTGCATAATTCATTGCTGATTTTTTTCACATCATTTAAACATACAAAAGCTATCCAAGGGTCAAGCCAGGAAAGTCAGCTGCTGACAGCAACCTTCTCCTTCACTCGCCCTTTCTCACACCAGGCGTGCCAGCAGACTACACCCAGCCAGCAAGGCAGAGCCCTGCTGATGGAGTTCAGTCAAGTTTTGCAGAGCAGGGAAGGGATATGGACCAGTTTTTGTGGTGTAGCTCCAGCAGGGAGACAAAGGGAGGTTTGAAAATGTGTGTGCTCAATCTCAGCCCTACATCCTACAGAGCAGAGGGCTGAGGTGCTGCCATATTGTCCAGAGAGGTATCAAATACAAATGATAAACAAGCACATGATGGCAAAACCACTGGCTTTGGTGCTGACCATGTGGGCTGTAGCTGATGGAGGTTTCTTGCAAAGAAATTTCATAGAACCTGCATTTTACTGGGTTGCTTTCAGGGCTTTGATAATTTGGGAGACAGCACTTTTCCTCAGACCCAGTGATGCTCAAATTGTGAGTTTCCTTCAGTGAAACAGCTTTAAGAAGGGATCAGTAATTCTTCCATCCAGATTTCTTATTCAGCTATAGGTGATCTAAGACATTTGCAACATGGTTTGCAGCAATTGTATGTTTTTCTTAAACTCTGCTTATCCATGGGAAATCCACACAGAAAGCCGTTTTGTATATCTTGGAGCATCCCATAAACAAAGCTGATGTGTATGTGTTGTGCTGATGCTGTTGGGTTTTTTGGTAGGAGAGTGGTGACAGAGAGCAGAGGAAAATATTCCTGTATTAAGTGTTTGTTCCCGACTCATTTAATAGAAGGTAATTTAGATTCACCATGATTTAACTTCAAAAGGTAAGTCAGCTCTTCTTGAGGTGTTAAAAATAGAATTTCTAATTGTGATAGCGCCTGACAGAAATCCTGGTTTTGTAAGTAAAGTCAGACTTACTCCTACACCGTAGGTGAGGTTGAGTCGTGGAGGTGACAGGTTTCTATTTGAGGTGAAAGTAATGCATTTTCATGTCTGTGTCAAGTCTTCCCAGCTAAAAATATGGCCCAAGGTGGTACACTGTGGGTGATACTCAGTTTGCATATAGGCAGGTCTAAAGAGTTGGGTCAGCATTCAAAGCTCTGGGTGAAGGCTTGAGACTTGTATATGAAAATAACTCTTAATAATGCAAACAGCTGTGTGTTACCAAAAAGGCTAAATGATTTAGTGGCCCAGTGTTTCTGTTTGGTTTTTAACACTGTATGATGTTTTCTCATCCTGGATGAGCCCCACTTGTGCCAAGAAGCCTTAGTAAGCCTGTCTGTGCTTTGCAGGCATGTTTTTGTTTTTCCTACAGTCTTTCTGGGAAAAAAAAATATGAAAATCCTACTTCTCACAGTCATCAGGGACAATTCCAGCAGTTTTCCTCCATCTCTTTTCCTGGGAACTGACAAGAAAGCGGGGGCTACTGAGAGCTGCCCTTCTTCCTATTGCAGTTGAGTCCAGATGTGGAGCACTGCACTCTGCTACTCCACAAGAGGTGCCGGGACCTGGACCAGCAGCAGCAGAGCTTCAGCAGAGCCTGATGCTCAGCACCCCCTTTGCTGGGTTTCCATACGTTCCTGCTATGGTTTGAGAAACCCACCACAATTTATTGTCATTCAGACAATTATTTTCTCACCCAATGACTACTCCTTTCCACCCAGGAAAAGGGAATCAGGGAAAAACAAGCAAACACGAGGGTTGAAATATAAATAGATTTCATAGGGTGAGACTAAATAATTGACATTAATAATACTAAAGAACCACTATTGATCCTGATACCAGTATAAAATCTGCAAGGACTGTTCCCAGCCTATTGCATCAGCAGAAGGCTGTGCACTCCCGGCAGGGATGTGGGACACTGCAAGTGCTGCAGCTTCAAGAGGAAGGGAAGAGCTCAGGGCTGAGGCACCAGGGCAAGGAGTTCTAAGGATGGCAGCCATCAAGAGAGACAGAGCTTCACAGCAAACTTTCCAGTTTATATTGAATGTGATGTTCATGGTATGAAATAATCCTGTTGGCAGCTTGGGTCAGGTGCCTGGGTCTCCCTCCTCCTTGTTCCCACACCTGGGGACCTTGAAAATACTGAGACCTTGAAACCTGCACCCCAGAACTGGCAATAAAGTAAATATTGTCACAGACTCAGACACAAGAATCTTCTAAAAGTGTAATTTTCCCAAGCATTAGAAGAGAAATTACTCCTGTGTTGCTCAAACCAGGAGAGCTCCCTGGGCTGCCTCCAGCTGCTGAGCCACTCCAGCTGTGACCATTGGTACAAAGCACTGATGCTGCTCTGGGAGGAGCGTCCTTGCTCCCTGCCCCATGCTTTTTACTGCTCTCCAGACCAGACCCAACCTCAGCCCTCACTGGGGACTTGCTCCTCAGTCCTTGGATTGCTCCCTGCTCTTCTCTGAGCCCCTCTGCATTTTTCCTGTACGGGAAGGAGATCTCCACCAAGGAGCCTGTTATGATATTTATGAAACTTTGTTTTCATAAACTGCTGGTTGTTCAATAAGGCATAAAACAGGCAGTTTGAGATAGTTATTTGCTCTACAAAATCATTTTGCTCCCTAGCTCCAATTTTACATGGTGTTCACTGCATTTCATTTAGTTCTGTAAGAAATGTGACACTGTAGATTAACTATTCACAGCAAAAAATGGAGTTTCCTGTATGACTGTCACTTACTTCCTCTATCTCAACCTTTTTAACCCCAGATGACCAAGTAGTGCCTTACAGTGTTGTTCCTACAAGGAAATAGGTTCTGAAGTTCTTCGGTGAAGAGAAACTGGAGCAGAATGTTGTAGGTATTTCTGCCATTTCTCTGTCTCCTCAAAGTTAGCATCTAAACTACTGTTGTCTTTAGTGGCTGCAAAGCGTTTTGTTCACCCTAATATCTCTCTTGGTGACTAGTCAGCATCCAGCACAGAGAAATATTGCCATTGTCAACATAAATTACCATATATTAAGTCAATAATGCATAATTAATGACATGGCAAATAATTTATTGTGCAGCCAATTGGGAAATACTCACTTTTTTTAAAAAAAAAAAAAGTAAATAAGTTGAGGAAACCTGTCAGGAGATTTGGGTTGGATTTTTCTTATTTATGTATTTATTTATTATTCATTTCCCATGCACTGTGGACACCTGACCATGTTGTTGCAAGTGTACCAGACAAGTGCTCAGGGGAGCCTTGGTGGGCACTGAGGACTGAAAACCTGGCTGGAGAAGAGGCGGCCAACCCCAGTCAGCAGTTATTTTATAGCACAGAAAACATTTAGTGAGAAGAGGAAAATCACTTGACTGAATTCCCATTTGTTTTTGCAGAGGGTGGTAATCCCTTCTTGCCCCCTAGTCTGTGCCCTGTGCTGAGGATGATGGAAAAAACAAGGCATGGGAGATGCTGTCATCAGGGAGGCACACTGTCGCTGTGGCTGTGGCATTGTCCCACTATTTACATTGGGTATCTTTTTAAGCATCATAAAGTGAGGGAAGGCCACAGTGGGATGCAGACATCCTCGAGCTTGTTTTCAAATTCCCTCAAAGGTGACTAAGGGGATGTGGTTAGTGTACAGATACCTTTCTGCAAAGAAAAATAAACAATAAAAAATAACATCTATTACAGAGCTCTTTAATCTAGTAGAAGATCCATAGCAAGAGCCAGAGGCCAGAAGCCGAATAATCTGGGCCTGATTTCCTTGTGTGGCTGTGCTTTAACCATCAATATAAAAAGTGCAGTGAAACAGTGAAGACAAGAAAAAGTGCAGCATGAGAGCTGCCAGGGCATTCCAGCTTTTCTGTGGGATTTCTCCTTTGGGCTTCAAAATAGATGAAACTCAAATGCAGGTGGTGTTTGCAGAGCCTGTGATGCAGGAGATGCTTGCAGAGGTGGCAAAACAATTTTTTGATAGTACAGAAAGGTGAGCTGTGGGCACAGGGAGAAAGAGTTACGAATCCCGGGTCATGCGAAGGGCAGAAATAGCTGCCTCACTGCACTGCTGCTGTGCGTGGGAGGCTGTGGGTAGTGACAGAGTGGGGGGCAAGTGGGGATTTGCTGCCACTCTGGGTTGTTTTCAGACCCGGCTTGTTGGGTGTCAAAGGGGAGTCTGGTCTTCGAGGGACAGCAGTTGGAAATAAACCTGTCTGCTTGCATGGCCTCTCTGCTTCCCCAGGTGAATAGTTTTGCTACTTTTAACAGCTGTCCTGTGGAAGCTTCAAGACTGTGCAGGTTGTGGTTTTACCCCAGCGCCTTCCCTGCTGATCCTAGTGAGATGCAGAGTAACCCAGGTGGAGGAAACATCTGAGTACAAACAAGGTTCCTGTGTAAGTCTCAGTGGAGTGCTTGACTTGTAAAATATTTGTTATCAACAGTGATGCAAAATAAATCAAGAAAAGGGCCAGCTCTTCCCCTGCCAGCTAACTTTTGCAGTGGTATTGAAATAAAAGGGGTAAAAGCTCTGTACTTGTAAGCTGAGCAAAATCACTAGCAATTACTGCGAGGCAATTATTTTGGTGTCCTTCCAGTGCTTTTTTTAGAGGATCAAACAATGTTTTATAGAAAAGGATGCATCCACAGTGGATGGGCGAAACCTGGAGTTAGTAATTCGGTATTTCCCATGGGAGAAGCATTTCTTATGCCTTTTTGCATGGAGACAGGGGAACCTTGTAAAGCTGCCTCTGTGGGTGACTTGGCAGCCCCATACTGTAAAGAGGGTGCTCCCTAGGGAGCAGGAAGGTTTCCTCTGCAGAAATGATTGCAGCTTAGTCAAGTCCAGGAGAAGCAACCTTAAATAAATAAAAAAAAAAAAACACCAGTAAGCAAGGCCTTCACAGAAGAAGGTATTCCAAAAATGAGGGGTTTGGCCAAGGTTGGTTTAGCCTGATTACTTGGAAGGGTCGTAGTCCTGGTACAGCGGAGGAAGGGGAGGGGTGCAGGTCTGGGATGTAGAAATTTTTCTGCCCCGCGCAGAGCTCAGCCTGGAGCACTGGGGCAAGGAGAGCCCATGCTCCCACTGCAAATTGTCCTCATTGACTCCTTTCTCACAAGTCCCCAGCTAGCTGGAGTTGAGTGACTCTGTAGTTGAGCAAACACTGATGGTGCAGAGAGAGTTTGGGAGGTGTGTTTATTTTTACATGCATTTTTACATCTGGTTTGATGGTGTCTCCTGACATGTAGCTCACCCTTGGTGTCAATTTAAATGACCCCAGAGAGTATAATTCCAGGCCCTTGCACTATCTCCCAGTACCTGCGCGTTGTCAGCTGGCTGTCTGCGGCTGGTGTTGACACAAGCCAGTGCGGGAGCATTTGAGATCGCATTAGCAACTGGGGCGTTAGCTGGCCTGGAAAATTTGGAGCTATTAGGTTTTTAAGTCGGGAAGATCAAAAGTTTCGGTTGCCGGTTTTTAGAGGCCCTCGCTTCCTCCTTAGAGTGTAATTTCAGGTCTGCTTTGTTTGACCTTTTAGCTTGGAGAAAGGCAACCTTTATACATGATGCATGAGCATAGTTCTTTGAAACCTGCAAGAAATGCATGTTCATTGAACATGAAAACAAATTACTTGTCCTGACCTGGATTTTAAACTTACATTAAACTCAGAGAACATCTATATTTAATTATGTATAAGGGCCAGAAGAAAACAATTTATAACCTTAAAATGGTGTAATTAAAAGTGAAGACCTCCATATGGAAGGAATTTATCCTAATAAAACCCCAGCTATTTGCTCCTTGGAAAAGCAAAGATGTGTTGAGTAAAGCCAACCATTTTTAGGACAGCAAGTTTCTTGGTTGTGTTTTATGACTGGAATCAGGGCTGTCTAGTTCGGACTAGAACTGGAGCTGGCTGTAGCCTTCCGGGGGAGATGGTGGAGTGGGAATCGCCATCTTCCTTGCAGAGGCTTTTGCTGCCGGGAGCATCTCTCTGAGGACCACCTGGGGCAGGGAGGCAGTGCTCTGCTGGTACAGCTCCTACCACCTCCCTTCAGCTCCTTTTGCAGAGAATCCATCCAGGAGACTGACCCTGAATGCTTTTCAGCTGGTGTTTAATATTCGTTCCATCCTGCTTTTATTAGCACAAATAATCTCAGCCTGGGATGGGCAATGACTGGGGAAAGGAGTGAAGTTGTAGTTTGTTTTTTTTCTTTCTTTGCCCTGTTTGAGCATTTCAGAGGGGAATGGAGGCCTGTGAAATAAATACATCCTTGGGTAATTCTTATTAGCAGCAGTAACCAAATTATGTTGCCGGGCACTATTTTTACTTTTTATATTTCTTCTTTTTGCAGTCCGCCTCTACCCCAAAACATCACCATTTTAGGCAAGCAGTTCGACTCTGTCTTGGCTGTTTGCCACCTGCTGTCAGAGGTGGCAGCATAAAAAAATTATGGATGCAATCTAGTGGTAGCCCATTGCAAAACTGACTGTAAAGTGCTGAACTGTAAAACCCTTTCCTCCTTTCAGAAGCAAGGCCAGCGTTATTAAACACAAAATATTGCACATTAAAATAACATTAATCAGTTTGACTGAAAAAAATATCTCCAGGAATCTTGTAAAATCCAGATCAACAATAAGGTTTGTATCTTTGCCCTTGACTTGCTCCATTTTCTACTGGGTGTGCAGTTTCTCCATCTTTTTGAGATTGCTGCTAGTATGGGCTTTAGATTGAGAAAAACAGTCAACTTGGAGAGGATTCAGACTCTTAAGAATGTTAGACTATAGTATTGAGCGAATAACTTTTTAAAGTTCTTAATTTTCAGATTTTCTTTTAAGACTGTTTCTTTCTGCCTTGTGGTATGCAAAATTTATACTTCTGGAGAAACTGATTTTACAGAGGAGAGCGAGAGCAAGGTCTGTGCAGCACCTGAAGTGTGACAGCAGAGGAGTCCAGAGCCCTTTTGTCTTGTTGTCTGTGCCAGGGGGACATGTTCTTTCACAGAGGCTGCAGAGATGGCAAAATAAACAGTCTGTCTTAATGGAGCCTGCCTCTAAAATGGCAATATCATGCCGCTTGCAGTCCTGAAGCATTCTGCAGCTGCTGTCGGATGGTGCCATCGTTTTGCAGGGGCAGAGAATGGCACGTCAGCGTTGTTGGGCTGTGGTGCCAGTGTAGGCTGTCTGCTGCGACATTGTACCCAGCATCTGGTCTGGAGCTGGGGTGGATAGGAAGAGGTCTCTGGCCATCTCTTTTGCAACCCTTTCCTTGTAGCAGGGCCACCTTCACAGTTGAATCAAATGGCCTACAGGAATTGCAAGGTGGTTTCTGGTTCTGAGGGAAAGACCCTGCGTGCACATGGACATGAGTTGCTCAGAGAATACCTGGAGGTATTCAAGGCCAGGCTGGACGGGGCTTTGAGAAACCTGGTCTGGAGGGAGATGCCCCTGCTCATGGCAGATAGTGGGACTGGATTATCTTTAAGGTCCCTTCCAACACAAATGGTTCTATGATTCTGTTATCCCACACTTGGACAAATCACTTAACCTCTCATTAAAAAGAAATTATCTAAACCGTTCTGCTCAGAAAGATCCCTTTCTAAGGTAGTCAGGGAGCATTTTAGGAAAAACAACTGCCCAACATAAGACTGTTCAATACTTACGAAGTTTCAGGCAGGGATAAGTTTTACAGCAAAGGTGCACTTGGATGAGTGTGCAGGTCTGCACTGCAAATCGCAACGGTGGCAGGAAGGTATAGAAATGGCCAGGCTTTGCTCAGCTAATTCATGCCTCGGTGTGGGAGAGCTATACCTATAAATACAAGGAGCTGAGTGCTTTAAGGACCTGTATATCAGCTGGTGTGGCACGGTTAACATTCGCATAGGCAATAAACACCATTTGCTGAAGATTTGTTCAGCAGTTCTCATCATCAAATCCACTTACTTTAAAAGATGTGATTGGTGCCTTGGTGAATACATTGAAGGGAGGATGCACCTTCGTTCTCATAGTAAGTAGAAGAAATATCAGAGTCTGGTGTTTATCATTGCAATCCAGCAGTAAAAATAGCATTTGGGGGGGAAGCATGAGAAATGAGTATTAGTAGAATGCTTGTTAATAGTTTAACAGTTACTATAAAGGAATAATTCAAAATGTAGCTTTTTTAATGGCTTTTAAGTGGCTTCTCTGTACTGCTTTTGATTGCAAATAGTCAGGTTTAAACAAAGGGGCTAGCAGAGGCTTCGTCTACTTCATTACCGGCTGGAAAGCACTTTAGCTCACTTTGCAATACAACTTCTTTTGTTGTTGTTCATATTTTCCTTCCTCTCTTCTTTAATTCTGTGCTGTTTTATTGTTTTTTCATGTACTTTATCAGCTTCTATTTGATCTGCCAAGATTTCTTGTTGGGTTTTTTTGGAAGAAGAACCATAGTGGTACGGCAGGCGTGTTGGGTGGGAGATGGGCATCGCCTTTCCCTTTGCTGTCCTCTGGTGCTTACAGCAACTGTCAGGGCTGCAGGCTGTCATCATCCAGGCCTTTTTCACCCTGATGCTGTGAAAGACAAAATCAGGACTCAGTAGTCGGGATGACTATTAAGCAGGTATTCTTTATTGCAGCGCTGGACGCACAGGGGATCACTCCTCCAAATGTGTGTACCAGATAAAGTTAGTTTAATGCACGTTATACATACATATTCATGCTAGTTCTGGGAACTAGTTAACATATTTATTATTCTCCAAGAGTTCATTACCATACCCACCACCCTCTCAGAATCCCCTTGTTCTTCAGAGATAAGTTCCTTCTCCAAGATTACATTGTGCTGGCCTCCACATTTACTACATGCATGCATATCTAGAAACAGCTGTCTTGCTGCTTATCGTACCCCTGCAGCGGGGTAGGCCCCTGTTTGTGGTCAGCCAAGTTAAAGCCTTGCAGTATTTGCTAACTCATACTTATGTCAAGAGCGGCCTAGTTATGTCAAGCAAACCTTCAAACCATACTTCAGCCTTATTCCTTAATTCAACCCCCACCCCCTCCTGGACTCGCTAGTTCAGACCTATTAAAACCGAGAAGTAATGGAAGAAGAAAGTGGTGTTAAATGCGGCATTGATTTTCCCATTTTCAGTATCAGCTTGAAATGACCCACAAGGAGATGCTAGAACAGTGAATTCCCATCAGAAGCAGGTGGACTTTGAGGATTGTATGATTTGATGCAAAAAGATAAGCAGTGTTAAGCTAATTCTGAGATCTTGCTTATAGTCACTTTTTCTTGTAGCTGATACGAGCAAACACCTCGGTTGTTTGGGCTGGTCAGTGCCTGGTAGATTTTTGAGCAAAATTCTTTGAAATTTTTTTTTATTTTTTTTTACCCAAAAGCTTCAAAATGTAGACAGCTCCTGTTATTTTGCTTTTCAAGGCTGTAACTGAGGCTTGGGTTGAATTGCAGTAACAATTTTGTAGGGTTTTTCCCTTTTTAAGTCTTGCAGACTTGAAGTAGAACAGGCATGGAATTCATGTTTATGTCAAAGGTACAGAAAAAAGGGCTGTAACGAAGATAGAAACAAATGGGGATTTGGGGGTTGTCTTTTAATTTTTTGGGTCTGCTGCCTTTCCGGACTCTGGCCTAGTGACACTGGAGTGGCGGTCAATAGTTGCCCTGTTAGATCCCCTCACCCGCTGGAGGTCTGCATAGACCTTTCACCTTTCCAAAGACTGCTGAGTAAATATTTTTATGCAAACATAATAAGCTCAGTCCTTAGTATTTAAATTAAAAATCATGACCCAGGCTTCAGAGCAGCTGAAATACCATTAGGTTAAGGCCTAAGACTTTAAGATATTTTTTTTTCTGATGTGATCCCACAAATCTCTCATGTGCTTGGAGTTCTATAGAAGCTCACGTAGTCCCATTGATTTTGCCGACCTAAGTATGTGCTTAAGTGCTTTGCAGGATCAGAGCCAAACTTAATTTTATTTTATTTGTTTGTACGAAGCCCATAGGGGTCACATTTTGAAGAGTTTCCTAGTAATAAGACAGTAAAATTATTCCTATATTTTTAATGGCAGTTCAGATTTTGAATTTGCAGGATTCCAGGAGCTAAGGTTGTCTGGTGTGTAATCAAATGTAAGGAGTTAGCAATACTGTAAGGAACTGTTTGTACTATATTTCTTATTTTACCTTTAAAATATCAGTTAATAAATTTTCCTTAGTTTTTAAAGAAAGAGGAGAACAAAATAAAAAGACCAAACCAAACAACAACAGAAATACAAATTCTAGGTAGAATTGCTATGTGGCAACACCCAGCCTGTCATTTCCCAAGGATGCGCTGCAAAGGTAGGTAGTTGTTACAGTTCAGATGAGAATTGCTCTTCCTCTGTGAGCTGGGTCAGCTCTAACTGCCCTGCTAGCTTCCAGCGAGCCACTGGGGAAACATGCGAGCCACCAAACAGCTGTGAAAGCCATCTCTAATTTGCAGTCTTTAGGAGTAGATGGAAAACATCACGCTCCATCAGGTCAGAGGAACTCCTCAGCTGTTTAAATGTGTGCGCAAGTATTATAAAACTATTTTTTACAGAGTTCTTTTTATTACAGTTGTATGAGGCTTGATCACATAAAGTTATATGGGCAACAAACTGACTGGTCCTGAAATGAAGTTCTTATGACTTTGTCTTGATTTCCACAAGGAAAAAGAATGAATTTGAAATGTACCTTCCAGCTGCAAATAGGAATCTTATTAAAAGCAGAGCAAACTCATTTGGAAATTCTACTTGCCATGGGGTATAAATTACAGCTGTCCCTTTACTGGATCTTTTTTTGGGGGGTTCTGCTTTTTCTTGACTGGGGGACCAAGACCTTCAGGCCCAGCTTTGTAAAGCTTCTTTCTGCATTCCTGTGCCTGTTGTGAGAGTTTTGCCTCAGTGAGCCCAGCCTTCTGCAAAATTGTATAAAACTGATCTCAAATATAAGCAACTCATGTAAAGCTAAACTGGGATGAGAACTCTCGGTTCTTAGTAGAATTACAAGTGCAATTACAGTGTAAAAATATGTGCTGCGAATAGTGTATTTGTTATACTAATCAGTGTCTTTTGTTTCTCTCCTAATGCCTTTCACCTGCAATGATTGGAAATGTTTGAAATGGCTGGATATTTGGCATTTTCTGTTTTTCATCACATCTCTTCTTGGAAATTCCTACTTGAAGGTAAGCCCATTTTTATTAAAAGTACATAGGTCTGTATCTTTGGTCTAGCCTAGTAAAGCCTAGGGAGAAAATTTTTTTTTTGGATTTTGAAATTTTTGGGGAGAAAATTGTCAGCAATTGGAACAGTCTATGGTAAATTCCAAGTATTAGGTATCAACGCTGCAAAACGCTCACAGGCCAGGGTAAAATTGAATTTGGTCTGCCATGTTAGTGTCTAACACAGCATCGTACATTCAGGAACCTGCCAAATATTTGTGATGCTAACAATCACCTCTTGAAATTGGTGTGGGTTTTTTGATGGTTCCTTTCTAGGAATTAAGATTTTACTTGCATCATTCCTGTGCCAGGGACAAACTAGGTTTCTAATCCTCTACCTTCTAAGGAGAGCTTGAAGACAAAAACCTAAATGTTGTGAGAGCAGAAGTCAAATACAAGTAACCAAGTGTGGATAATTTTCTTTTATAGCATGAGGATTCTCAGGGTTTTTCTCAGGTTTTGAAGGCTTGATTCTGGATTGGGTCTGGTTACTGCTCTCAAATTCCCCTCTCACACACTTCTGGAGAGCTGCTACTGTTAGTTGGTCAACATCTGTGCTTAGGTGCAGCTTTTCCCTGCTGTTTCTGTACAGTGAGATAATCCTTGGGGCACCAGGATGGCTTGGGATGGGTGCCATGAGACAAGGTGCCGTGACTGCAGAGGCAACCAGGTCTAAGCAAGCTGTTTCTTTCCTTTTCCAAGTTTAATATCTCACCAACAAGTGAAAGCATCCTTGGCAATTCCTCCCAGGTCCACCCAATCGGTCTGTTCTGTTTCCACGATGCAGCAGATTTTTTTTCATCAGGACACAGCTCACTGTTCTTATTTCATGGAAGGGGATTTAATTACAGTGCAAGTGAGCCACATCCATCCTTTCCAGTTCAGAGCACATCCAGAGCTTCTCTCCATATTTTGGGTACATGAAGTCACCGGGTTGTTTTCACTGCATTTCCCTTGCAGTTGCCAAAACGATAGCCAATTAGGGCAGAAGTGCACGGTCTTCCAGGCTGTTTCTTTGCAGGATTTTTTTGGGATGTCACCATGCACTTTCCCCAGCATTGCAGCACTTTGGGCTCTTACCTCTGGCTTGAGAGATTGTCGTTGTTGTTGTGGGATTTTATTTTTTTTTTGCAGTAAGCAGTGGATGCTCCTGAATTTGGAGCTTTAAGTGAAAACAATAATGTGATGAGCTGAATAACTGGCCTGGGAAACTGGACAGAAATATTAAGGCTAGTGTGTGCTGGCTGAGAGCAAATGAGCAGGAACAGCTCAAGATTCAGAAGGTTTGCGTTTGAGTTGTAGTCTTTCTTCTCACTCGTGTATTTTTGTGGCTGCTGTTTAAATCAGTGTCCTTCAGTCTGACACAACAGGACATCCCTGAAACTGAACCTTCTTATTAAATGAGATTTCGGGTAAGCAGTGCAGCTCAGATAATGTGTCTGCTTTATTAACATTAGGAGGATCATGGTTTTGGGAGCTCTGAATCTTATTCTTTTCAACCCAGGGGATTCATCCCAGAAAATGGACCATCTGGGAATCCCTACCATCTCTTTCACTTCTGTGCCAAACACACCAAGTCAGGATTTTGGACAGTTTTGGAGTTTTGAGACTTTTCCAGTTGTGCCCTGAGAGGCCAGCGTTTAAAGCCCAGCACCATGGAGAAGTGGCTGAGCAGCCACATGAGCTTGGGGTGCAACTGGTTCTCCAGGGACAATTTAGACCAGTTTAGATCCTTTTGACACCCACCGTCATCTTTATTTTTCTCAAGAGTACCTGGGTACCTGAAGGGTACTGTGACCATGTTATTTTCCAGTATATTAAACCTTCTATTTTGTGGTCCTTCTGCATCCCAGGGGCACGTGGCTGCTCCTGGGCTGCAATACCCACTGCACCAGACTGTGATGCTGTGCAGTGAGCCAGCCTATCAGCACAACTTAAAAAAATGCAGTGAAGACAATAAGGCAACTCTTGCTTTAGTTATCCCTGTTGTACATGCGGTTGCATAAATGTGCTAGATTATGATTATCTCGGCCTCATAATTAGCAATTTGCATTACTGCTTGCTGTGAACAAGAAGTCCCGTCAGTGTTATGAAGGATTTATTTAGCTGTCTGCATATATTTTTGTTATCCAGCGCAGAAAGAAAACAATTGAAATGGAAGCAGTCCCAAACGCTTGGTGTTATTTCTAACCCGCACGCATAATTAACAGGAGTACTAATTGTTCAGCACCAGAAGCTCATTTGTTTCTCTGTAGACTGGAAGAACATTAATTCTCAGAGTGCCTCTTTCTCTTTTTACTTGTAGCCAGCAGCATCGTAAGGTCTGCAGTCGGTTGTAACCAGATTATATTTGTTGTGTTTGCAATGGTCTTGTCTTTTCCCAAGCTTCTGTCTAAGTGATGAAATGTATGTAAATATATGTAGTCAGGGTTGTCCTTCAGTCTCCAAACAATGGCTCTTTGTATTTGCTGTTGTCATACGTAGCACGGGCTAAGCCGAGGTACAGGCGATACCTTGGGTATCTACTCACTGCCGGAGCATCCCTGCCCAGCAAGTGCCAAGAGATGATTTCCTTTCTGGCTTCAGTTGTTTATCTCCTCTTATGCTTCAGAAGATAAAATATACCTTTGAAAGAGCGGCTTTGTGGGTGTGGTTTTGATTTTGGAAAATGGGGCGTGAAGTTGGTCTTACCTGTGTGAAGGACCAGACTGACTCTGTACAAAATGACCACTTTATCTGCACTCGTGTAGCATGGAAATCACGGGAGCTGCTCCACTGTGAGCAGCATTTCTTTTGAAAGCAGTTGAAGTGTAGTTCTTAGGCAAGTACTGTGCCACATAGCCTGAGGTTGATGTAGAGCTGTGTCAGTAAGATGGAGTAAAGGGTAGGCTGGCAAAGACCCTATCTCTGGGAATTTTCCAGTTTTTGAATGTCTGCTGACTTTAGTTGCAGTAGTCTTTACTTGCGAATTTTATAAAATACACTGGTCTTCCTCAAGAAGCTCATGAATCCTGACAAAACTACAAATTCCGTTTTGTCTGAGCCTGAAACAAGGCAGCAAAGAGTGGGTGTTTCACCATGTACTGTAGGGATGTGTGGCCACCTTCTCTTTGGTGTTTAGGAAAAAGCATTTCTCTCCTTGGCTGCAGGCATCAGCTTGGGTCCAGGTTGGAAGCAAGGTCTGCAGAGCTGGTGGTTGAGTCCCTGCAGTGATGAGCTGGTAGAAAGGTATGAATGGCAAACAGCTACTGAAAAGTGACTAGGAGAGCAGGTCCTCTTAAGTTTTTGGTGAGAATCCTGGAACATAAGATCCTCTAAAGGTCTTTTCTTGTACCAGGCTGTAGTTTTTTCTATGTAAGTAATATTGGAGAAAAGTAATTTGCTTTTGGTGGAACCTTCTTGTATGCAGTGGCTGACATTTACAATGTCAGGACCCAAAGAAGCACTGGTGCTAGGAGAGCTCAGGGACACGTACCAGTGAATTCATGGGGCTGAGGTATGGGGTTGGGAGGGCTCTTAAATGATGGCCCTAAAGCACGCTAGCTAAAAGTACAAACAGTTTCTTTAGAGAACTTGCTTGAAACAACATGATATTGTGTAAACCAAGAGCCAAATGATTTAATATGCAATGAACCCAAAATCTCATTTAAAGAAGTAAATGTGCAGGCTTCCACCAATATAATTTACTTATTTTTATTAGTACCTTCCATGCACTGCTAATAAATAGGAACCATTAATGGGTCTTTAATCTGATTCGCATTTATTACAGGTTGAGTGTGGGGCTATAAATAATGCTTGCTTAAAGGCATGGAGTGTAAAGCTCTGTGAGTGGGTCCATCATCCATTCCTGGAGTCTGGGCCGTGCAAGGCAGTGCTTATTTGCAATGCTGATCAGCAACCAACTCAGCAAGGCACTTAGTTAATTCATCAGGCAGATTTTCTGCCTGGCTTTAAGGATGCTCAACTGGAGCCTTTGCGCTACTGTTTTCTCTGAATCTAGGTCCTCCTCTGCCTGCATGGATTGAAACCAGTATTCTGGGACATACTCAGTGTTTCTCTGTTCTATGGGAGCTTGGAAGTTATGAGAGCTGCAGCCCAACTGCTTGTGAAGGGGGAGAAAGAGAGGTCTGGGAGGTGCTTATTGCTGATGTTTTCCAGTCTCCCTTGCACTCCTCTCTCCCTCCTACCCTTCCCCAGCTATCAGGAAATTCAAGAAATACTCATGCTCACACAAGGAGAGGAAGAGTTGGGCATAAATCATTGGAAGGAAAGGGGATGACATCCTCAAGGCTCCTTTGCAAGGCAGAATGCTTTTAGGCCTTTTTTTATTTTTCTCTCCTTTCATGAAGCCATTTTCTCCTACAAGGCCAGGTCCCCAAACAGATGTGCTTTCTGGAGGGGTTGTAGGCGTTGCAGGTGGACCAAGGACAAAATAAAAGTTACTTATTGGAGTGTCCCTGTTTCCATCTGGGAATTTTCAACTCTGATAAGGGAAGAAATGAGCACCTCTAACATGCCAGGATAGCAATAGCTAAGGCAGGTAAGAAATGATTGTGGTTTCCTACTGGAAGTCTAGCTGGTGTCAAGGAGAAAATAAAAACAAGGAATTGCAGAGAAGCTTTTCCTTCTCATTGCATTGTGACAGGAGCACATTTATTCCTACACCATTTGCCCATACAGTCCCAACAGTGTATGGGACCCAGAAGAGCTCTCCCAGCACAGCTCCTCTGTCTCAGCTGCTGCAGTGGGTTCCGAGAGATACAGCCCAAACTGGGGAGATTTGTCTAGAAAGAGGAAAATACAGGGAAAAGGCAACTCTAGGATCACCTGGTGAGATGTGGCAGTGTAACTCCTCTTCTTGGCTGGAAGTTTTCTGATCATTTTGTCTTCAGTGTTTACCTTCCCAATCCACAGAAGCTCCCTGAGGAAAAGGAACCCTTCATGATAAATAGTTTTGTCAAAAAAACAATTTTCCTTCAGAAGCGTTCTTAGTAACATGCACCCTTGGTTTTACTTGTCCCTTATTTGCACAAGCAGGCCTGATTTATTTTGCCTTTTGATGTGTTGCACTGCAATTGTGGGAATGACTCTTTGGTGGTTCCCAAGATTACATTAATGGTGGGGGCAACCTACAGTCTTGGGGACTGCCTGTTGGAATTGTAGCTGGCAGAAATTAATTTATGAGCATCAATCTAAAGCACACAACAACACAGATGTTAAATTCTGGGCTGGAACAATCCTCACTATCAATACAGACGGGGATGAGGTATTAGAAAGCAGCGCTGAAGAAAGGGACTTGGGAGTGCTGATTGACAAGAGGCTGGACATGAGCATGGCAGTGCGCACTTGCAGCCCAGAAGGCCAATCGCATCCTGGGCTGCATCAAAAGATGTGTTGCCAGCAGATCCAGAGAGGTGATTCTACCACTTCACTCTGCTCTGATGAGACCCCACCTGGAGTAGTGCAGGGCTGGAGCCCGCAATATAGGAAGGATATGGACCTGTTGGAGAGGGTCCAGAGGAGGGCCACGAAGATGATCAAGGGGCTGGAGTACCTCTACTACAAAGACAGGCTGAGGGAGCTGGGGCTGTTCAGCCTGGAGAAGAGGGGGCTCTGGGGAGACCTAATCGCAGCCTTTCAATACCTAAAGGGGGCCTACAGGAAGGCTGGAGAGGGTCTGTTCACAAAGGCCTTCTGTCATAGGACAAGGGGCAGTGGATTTAAGTTAGAGAAGAGTAGATATAGGTTGGATATTAGGAAAAATTTCTTTAAGGGTGGTGGAACACTGGAACAGGTTGCCCAGGGGCCCCTTCCCTGGAGGTATTCAGGGTGAGGCACGATGGGGCCCTGGGCAACCTGGTCTAGTTGGGGGTGTCCCTGCAACTGCGGGGAGGTTGACTGGATGACCTTTGGAGGTCCCTTCCGGCCTGGATGATTCTGTGAAAGATCTTGAAATGGGTGTTTTTATCAGTGGATTACGCTTTTCACACTGCTTTCTCTTCTGCTATGCGGCTGATAACTTTACAGAGGAGAGGCGAGTGCCCTGGTCTGATGAAAGAGCAAAGAAGGTGCATGTCTACTCAGTGGCATCTGGTATCAAGGGGCGACTGAAGTTTGTGTGACATTTACATTATAGCTGCATGCTTGCATTGCAGGAGACGTGGAATATGATAAATATTTTATGATGCTGTATGAGGTGCACAGGAGAAATCCGAGATTGTGTGATCTATGTAGTGTCACCTTCAGTACAAGGGCAGGGAGGGTCGCATATTGCTTGAAACTTCCGTACAGTGTCATCTTGATACCACTTAATGCTTTGTTCTTGTGACTGTTTCTCCACCTGTTTCACACCTTGCATGAAAATCAATAGAGAAAACATCAAACCTGAATCCTCCAGTCTTCCCAGGGCATGAGAGAGGAAAGGTTCCCAGCACACTTCTTGCGTCTGCAGCTGCTTCCCACCAAGGGCTGCAGGGATGAATGAAAACTTGTCAGCACTCGCAGGAAAAGCGCTGGGGGGGTCTCTTACCAGCACTGCAAAACACAGCTCTGCACAGGTCTTCTTTTGGTGGCCATGCTACTCAAATTTTGGCAGCTTTTCATGCCTTCAAAATGTATACAGAGTACTTGCAGCATGAATTTTCAAAGCGGCAGATTGCTGCTTTTTCACTTTTCCCGTGTAGTTGAGACTTAGGAGTTTTACTGGCAAGAAGGATAGCATGGCCAGTCGGTGGGCGACAGGCTGTCTGTGGTTGTGGCGAATAACACAGGCGTTCGTCTCACTCAGGTGGCACTGAAGCATCCAACTTGTAGTATTTATCCTGCTTTCCACTGGTAGATAGGTGCCTATTGAATGCAGCCTGGATCCCAGGCTAACTTTGCTGCCCAGACGATATTAAATGAAATGAATTTGCGGAGCCTGCAATGTTGTTTGTTGCTTTGTTATGTAGTCTGGAGTAAGAATGGGTCAATACTGCATTAGTTCTGACTTGATATGACCTATCTGAAGCCACCAGAGTGAATTCAATTTGTGTTCATTTCTGTGCCGGAGTCTATTCTTCACAGGCTTGACAAGAATTCATCTTACCTTGCTTTTACTTATTTTGAGAGGAAGAACAGTGGAAGGACTTAATCCTGGAAATATTTTGTGCCAGCTTTCAAATACTCCTTGTCTAATGTTTCTGTACGGCTTCGGCCTGATGATGCTCAGCTAATCCATCTGATCATAATTCTCACAAAGTCCTTTGCAGTCCCCACTCCCCCACCTCCAATTCTCAGGAAAGGTTTTGATAGCTGAGACAGCACTGTAGCAATAGTTGTTTATCTGCAGGTATAAATATTGCAGTTCTTAGCCGGGATTTCCCCCCCACGCACACATATAATTCATGGTCTTTAGTAGCATGACTTCCCCAGCAAAAGGGCATTTATAAATTTCACTCCTTAGTGCCTGATCCGTGACCCACTGCAGTCGGCAAATGTCTTTCTGCTGACCCTATCTGGCTATGGATCAAGTGTGAGGGAGCCTTTTGAGTGAAAGCTATCAGCTCCTCTTGAATGGCTGTATCATATGTCACAGATCTCTTCTGGTTAGAAAAGGATATAAAAACTGTGATGTTAGAAACCATAGTACTTTGTTAATTGGATTGCATTAAAGCATGTTAATCAAACCAAAAGGGAATGTTAAATAGATTTTCAGTTCTGCTAAAGAAGCACTTGCAACCTTCTGCAAAGACAAGGACCTGTTGGGTGTTACCTGGGGACACAAGAGTCAAACCAGTGTTCCCTTGCCAGGAGCCACAGGGTGCCCATGTGACTTTGTAGCTATGGTAATTACTGGTGAAAGGCAGGATCATGTCTGATTCCAGCTTTTCCAGTGCCTTGGACCTGCAGTCTCCAGGGACCAGAGTTCAAACCTGGCCAGCAGTTGAGGGTTCAGGTTGGCTGGGCTCCTTAGATGTGTGAGATGCAACAAGATTTTCATGTAAATAAGAACTGGAACCTGTCCAACAGCTTTCCCAGTTTTGAAAGCTATTTCTCCTGAGCCACTCCTGGCACGGATGGCTTTTTCTCTCTTTCACAGCAAGGCTGTGAGCACATGGGCATCCTCATAAATGCACCAGCATTACAGGTTTGTGAAACAACACTGGTAGGTTTTAAGTCCATCTTTATAAAGAGATAAAGACGTTAAGAACCCAATGGGGGTTTGTGTATTTTCCCAAGAATCACTTATAAAGGACCCTGGATGAGATGATAAAGATATTCCTTTGACTATTAGACTTCTTTTTTGTACATCTCTGGTTTTTAGGAAGCCTGTTGGCCACATGGTTTTTACCAGCCACTCACGCACAGTAGTTCTGGGTTTCTGGGGTGTTTTTTTTCTTTACAATAAACTGTTTGCCATTTCAGTGGCAAGTTCCCCTTATTCAAAAGGAGGAATAGCCAAGGCAAATGTTTAAACAGACTTAAGGCTTTGTCTGTGCCCTCTGTATAATTAAAAAATACTGCTTGAGTCACTGGTCACTTGCATCTTTGCTGCTATTACTTTGACATATGCTTAAAGATCCTTCCTGACTGCTAAATGCAGGTTAAGGACCAGGTAAGGACCCAGCCCTGATGTGCTTTGGGGCTTCCTGCTTCCTCTTAGAACATGGAGTGCATCCCGTGGAGCCATGGCAAAGGGAATGGGCTGCAGCCTGATTTCCCCCAGTACAGCCATCCTGCAAGTAAACAAGCATTAATCATCCACCCCAATGAACTGGGCTTAAATCAAAAGCGGTTGCTAAATTCCTGATTGTAATTGTGACTTGCATTGCCAAGCAGCACCTAGGGTTAAAGTAATCAATGTTTGAACCCTTTGGTTCCATTTGCATGTGCTGTTTTTTTTTTCCCTGAAGGGGGGTTTGGTCTGATTGTTTGGTACCTTTTGATAACCTGGGTCCCCTCATGTTACCTGTACCCAATTGCTAGATTTTATTTTTCATTCATAATTTTCCTTGAGTCATAACGTAGTTGAAAGTGGCATTCTAGAACATTTTAGAATTTGATGTTAGTTGACTAACTCAAAGGTGGAGGATGTATAGGGAAAAAACCCAAGTTGTTTGAAAGCTTTTTCTTGCACTTAACATTGACTGTGAAAGAAAATATTACCCGCATCTTCTTGCATCTTCTTTTTATTTGTAAACTAACAGAAAAGCAAAAGCCATCATGTTCTGTCTCTGCTTGTTCTGCTTCTTGGCTCTGAATGATCTGATTGTTAGTGGACGTACCTGAGTAAGCAACTGAAGAAAAAAAACATAATTTCTCAGCAGATGGTTCCTAGTCTGTCCTCATTCTGCTCCATCCAGCAGACCCAGCAGCTGCAGGAGCTGGACACTCACGGCAGCATCACGTCCATCTCCCAAACCTCTGACCCTGCACTGCAGGAGGGGTGCACCACAACTTGGGGAGGGTGTCATAAGGAGGTGGGAGCCCACATCCCTGTCTCAAGCCCTTCTTCTTCTGCTCCTTTATGCTTTTCTGTGGTTCATCAATGTAAATATGCATTGCTGTCTTTACAAAACATTTTGATGCATTTCTGAGAAAGTGGTGTCCCCTCACTGCTATTGACAGTGCTAAAATAGCAAGAAAGCAATATGCTTATCGAGGAAGTATCAAAGCTGGGGTAAATCAACAATGCAGTGTTGATGGTAATTCATCAAATTAGTGAAATCACTACATAAGGATTGATTAATTTGGGTACTAATTTGAAGTCTAAGCAGGTGACTCTCTGTTTGGTGCAGGGATTTCCAGTATGTCAATCAACCCTGTGGCTGCAAGCTGGCTAAGTCATATGGAAAACAACTTACTGTCTGACCCTTCAGCCACTGTGACAGAGCCTGCAGCATACATGTGGCATGAGAGTGCTGGGAAGGGCTTGCAGATGCCTTTTGGCTTGTCATACTGTTTAGCAGGATGGAAAGGTATCAGGGCTGCAGAGTTGGAGGGTCGCTGAGCTGTGGAGCTGCTCTGAAGCTGTGGGCTCTCCTTCATCTGCTGGGACTCCAGTTGTGGGAGGGTTGTTGGCACATTCCCAAGGACTGCAGATGTGTTTGGGTTAATAAGAGGGAACTAAAAGGCCTGCTTTGTTTTTTGACAGCCATGCATGGTGCACAGTGCTGAGTACACTTCTGGTGCTGAAGGAAGAAAGTGGAGATAAAATGGGACTGTAGATTTCCCAAGGGGAGATGAGCATCCAAAGGGGTCATAGTGGGGTCCAGCCTGGGAAGACCTGCCTTTCCCACTCTGGTTGCCGTACAAGAGGTGATCTGTCCATGTGCTCACCTGAATCCAGAGGCAGTACAGTTTCTTTGCTGCACAAGGTCTTGGGGATAAAATAAATGAGGCATGGGGTACTTTGAGACAGTGCTGTCAGAAGTCATGCAGGTACCCCGAGTATAAATGCAGAAAGAGTAGATAGAGCAGGGAAAAAAAGAAAAGGAGAGGGGAGAAAAAAAACCTAAGAGGTGTAGAAAAAACTCAGTAATTTGCTGTCTTCGTCTGCATGCTTTCAGGATGTGGCAAGAGGTTGAGAAGAGTGTTGTATCTCGTTCAACCTCTCTGAAGAAACCAGTGTGTGAAGGCATTTTCTGGTAGCTAGCAGTGTGGACATGTCTGAATAGAAGAGCTTCTGTTTGTAAACAGAGGTTAAAGCCAGCCCTGCCATCATCAGCTCACCTTGGTGTGCTGAGCTGCCAGCACTTGCTTTCACATGAGCCCGGACAACACAGGATGGCCGCTGCCAGGAAAACTCCACATGAAAAGCTGATCATTGCTTCCTCTAATGGCTTTTTATCCAACAAAATGTTTTGTTGCCTTATTTATGACTTCTTCCATAACATGGGAGCCTGGGATGAAAAGGTTGAAGGCTTCCTTTTATTTTTGTCTGCAAACTCCCTTTCACTGTCATGGATTTGCAAGTTCTTTAGTGGGATGAAAGTTCTGGCTAAGACTGGCCTTCCCTTGAGTTGTTTCATTATGCTGTTGACATGAACACTAAATCCTGCTTTCCTTTGCTGCATGCTGAAGGTCATTTCTGCAGTATGATCGTAATGAGCCTCATAAGCCAGTGCCTCATCTCAGCAGGGCTCTCCACGGATTGCCCAGAAAAAAACCCAACCATTTATTCTTTAACCTTGTCAGTCTACAGATGCCAAAGGCATCGTGTGATCTTAGAGTCTTGTAGCTCATCGATGTCAGATGATGCTTTGATCTTGGGGGGGTAACAGAAGGAATAAGGCAGTGGAATAAAAGCAGGCAGCGTTTCACATAGTAAAAGCAAGAGGCAATACCCGAGTGACCGCACTGAAAGCCACACACCTCGTTCTGTGTGCCCTGTGTGGTAACAGCTCTATCCTGGCAGGGAGAGGTGGGTTTCCAAGCCCACCCTGACTTTTGGTTACGTGCCATATCAAAGCTGCTGAGCATGTATGAGAGGTGTATGGAGGAGTCCTACAGCACAGGTTCCGTGCCTACCCTCTTCAGCAGGAAGAAGTTCCCAAAACAGAGGAAGAAGTTGGAAATGAGCCATTTAAATAAATGCACCTGCAGCTTCTCCGCCCTGTATGTGATCATGGGTTTCAAATTAACACCTGCACATTTAGAAGTCATTAAAATAATAATTTCATGCTCCACTGACTACCTTAGCTATTGCAAATACAAAGGGATAGCCTGGGAATACCCAAACAATATTTTTGTATGGGGTTTGTCGTAGCATAGATCAACATAAAGAAGCAGCCATTTGTAAAAACATTCATTACATTGTCATTTAAATTGTGTGAGTTTGATTTAATTAAAAATACAAAGAGGGGAAAGAGAAATCACTCAGAATGTAGAATAAAGCAGCTGACAGAAAATGTTTATCAGGGCCTTATATTCAATACATGACACTAATCAGAATATAGATACAGATCTGTCATATCTGATGGTATGATCCCATGCACTCTGACTTGCATCATGGGAGGAGGTCCCTAATGGATGATCAGGTGTCTTTGTGGATAGCAGCAGGAGCATTGGCTTTCCAGTCATTTTATTGCTCATGTCATGGCTGTACCATGCCCTAAGTGTGCAAATAGAGAGGACTCGCTAGGCTCAGCAGTTCTGAGTGTCACCAAAATTGTAAATAAGCTCCTTAACACCAATGTAGTCCTAGGAATCAAGCGTTCCTTTATTTGACACTGGGGACACGGGGGAAATCTTCACTCACCGTGTCCACCAAATATGAGATTCACAGAGGCTTATATCCCTATAGAATATGCGTTGTCATTGCATTTCCCAGAACTCATTATAAAATTCACATCACCCTGTCACATGTGCATAAAGTTCATTAGGAGCTTCATGGAAGGTCTTGGATGGTCCCTGATGGTATTCAGTGGTCACTCAGGAGTGAAGTCTTAGTGAATTCCTGGTGGCTCTTTCCATGTAAGTCCTTGATGTGGAGTGTCAAGGAGTGCAGTTTGACCACTAGGGCTGGTTTGCCCTAATAGCTCTTTGAATGATTTGGGAAAGGCAAAAGCAGAAGCTACTCCTCTGTTTATTTTGCAGGCTTTTTTCTGGTAGTTCTTTCTGATAGTATTCTTCACCATTTATTTCTGCTTGTATTTGCAAAAGGCGCCCTTAATCCTTTTAGTTACAAAATTACCTATCCTCTAGACTCACAGTTTCTGATTGAAACATGGGCATTCACCTTTTTGGGCACTGCCCCTCTTCCCGTTTTCATCTTGCTCTGTGTCCTCTGCTTCCTTGCAAAATGAAGCTGAGCTGCAGAAACGTGGACATCTTCCCTCTTGTGGTTACTCGTTGTTGTGGTTTGGCCTCATATGGCAACATAGAACCAGGCGCAGCCACTTTCTTGGGCTCCCCCTCACTATGGCCGTGAGGGGAGAATTGGAAGGAAAAGGCAAAACCCATGAGGTTTTTTTAGGAAAAAAAAAAAACCAAACAAACAAACAAAACCTGCCTAAAGGCAGTTTAACAGACCAGGAAAACAGTAACAGTAACACGGATAAAGGGATGTACAACCACAGTACCACAGCTCACCAACCACACTGACTGGGCACCCCATCCCACACCCAGGAGCTGACTGCCCCCTGGGCTTGGTTCACATGGGATGGAATACCTCTGCCAGATCCGTCTCTGCCGATCCTGGGGACAGTTAATCCTGTCCCTGCCAGAACCAGGATACTGGTCTTTATGGATGTCACAGTCTCTGCCTCCCAAGTTTACTTCTGCAGCACTTCTGTTAAACGTGATTACTCCTGAGATGGTTTTGGGTCAGCAGGAGAGAGTTCATCTCCTCAACCTTTCAGATGTCTAAAAGTTGCTTGGAATTGAATGCCTATATGAGCTAGGCTTCCGTTGCAGAGAAGGGGGGAGAAATGTGACTGTTGAAAGGCTAATGCCTTTCCCCTTCCCTGGAAATAAGCCTAGGAGCCTGCCTTGCACTTGAGCTGCTACCAGGGGTATGCTGGGATAGAAGGGATGAATCCCACCCTCTGGTCTGGGGAAGGAGCTCCTGGAAGCTCCCATGCTGCATGGTGGTTGCTGGGGATGCTCTCATGCTCTGCTCTTAAGCAGGGCAACGGTCAAGCTGGCTTTTCCACACTGTGCTTGCAAAGCCCTGTTGTGCATAACCCCAGAGGAGTTAATTCGCTGCTGCTTAGCAAACTGCGGAAGGGTGAATTCCACAAGTTGTCACTGGAGTGTGGGAATTTTCCTTTGGATTTCTGAGCCAAGGTGAGGATCAGGGGACCTTGATGGGGCTGTATTTAGGGCTGCATTTGCTGCTCAGTACAGTGAAAAAGAGATTGCTATAAGAGACGAGGGAAGGCACTCATCTGTGATACAGACAGTGTATGACAGCTGATTCAGCCCTAACTGGGCAGCCGAGCATGCAGAATGGAATAGGCTTGTCTACCTTGCTGTGATGGCTGTTGCGAATATTCCAGGGTGAGTGCCACTTGCTGACGATGCAGACACCCTATGGGGGGGTAGGCAGCTGTGGAGCTTGTGTTGTGCAAAGCCCAATTATCAGGATGTGTTTTCCAGCAGGAAGGTCTTTCCAAGGCACGTGAGTGAAGAAATTTGCAAACTAAAAAGGCTGCCACATACCCAGTTTTTTCTTTATTTTAAAACTGTATCTGCCTCACCAGACCTGACATTATTCCTGTCTGCTCTTGTCCCAAGCAGGCTCTCCTGTGCCTTTGCCACCTCTAACGTGCTAAGTGACATCTTGAAAATGTCAAAAGGTGGAAGATCCTCCTCATTCTTGGGCTATCCATCAGGGTCCTGGTTAGTGGTACACCTGCCCACGGGCATCATTTGGTGCCATATGCTCAAGGGCATACCAGAACCCATCAGGGAGAGGTGGTGCTCCTCCTCAGCATCACCGTAGTTTGCTATAGTGGTCTGGCTTTGCTTAAAGTTTGCTTCTGTTGTCTGTTGTTTTTTTGGGTTTTTTTTTGTGATGTTAATTTCTCCCATGATTTTGTACTGCAGAGCAGCACAGGAGTCTACATGTTGCCATTGGTTTAGCATTTGGGTGTTTCCCCTTTATTTAAATTTACATCTACTACTGCTAATTGTTATCTGGGTAAAGTAAAAGTGAATTTGACATTGCGTTAAGACATGCTGGAGCACATTGGTTCTGGAGCAATGCCTTACAGTACCTGTGATGCCCTCTGGGTGGGAAGGTGGCTGCTAGCGGCTCCCTCCTGCCAGCACCACAAGCTCTTTTGGCCCACATGGTGCATTGCAAGTCTTTTAGTTACTACCAGGAGAGAAATGTTAAGGCAGGTAGAGGTGTAAAATCAGCTAAGTTTTGGTGCTGAGTTTTTGCAGGTGTCTACTTGGAATAAAGAGACTGCTTCTATCACTTGGTCTTTGGAAGAAGAATGGGCTGACAGACCAGCAGGCAGTTTTCTGGCCACATGTTGCTTAATAACACATTCAATATTGATTAACTGTAGGTTTAAGCCCATTTGGACAATTCAGTGACTTGACTGAGGGGTTTGAAACACAGTGGAAGAAATGTTAATAAATGCAGCTCCCTGCCTGACCGTGAGTTTAAATTTTAAAATCCTCCATTTGTGAATCAAGTTATTGTATACCCAGGGAGATGCCAGTTTGATTTATGACCTTTTGATGTCCCAAATACAATTAGCTCTCCATCAGTATGCAGATACTATCATGGGGTCTGGTGGCTTGAATGACTTCCAGTTACACCTCTATCAGGAGGAGGTGTCACAGCTAATGAAATTCTCTCCAAAAAGTATTGATTCATTAGACAACACAATCCTTTGACTGTCCTTTGCCCAGTGAACTGTCAGGAAAAATGCATCTCGGGATGTCAAAATGTTCATCCTGTTTCTCGTCGCAGTTCTTTCTCCTCTGATGCCCGCTGGGATAACACAGGTCATACGTTTTTCATACTGATGTGCAGGGGGCTTTTGTGCATCCCAAAAGTGTGAGCCAGCCCTCACATGCAATCTCCTGAGCTAGTAAAGAACTCACATGGCCAAATCCAGGCTCAAAGGCAGCAAGTACATCTTGGAGGGTGCAGGGAAAAGGGGTGGATTCAGTGATTTGCAGGAAAACTAGCAACACCTGGGTTAAAGTTGGCACTGGTGATATTCTTAATAGATTAGTGACAGCCAGAACCTCATACAAATATTTTAAAAAAACTCTTACCAACAGTTTGCTAACCTTGCGTTAAAGAAACCTGTTCTCTGTGTCCCTGCAATACGTTAAGACACTATTAATGCTTTTTTAATGTGTGAGGGAGATGGACAATGTAGAGCCACAAGGTTTAGCCTGTGCCACAGGGAGCAGAACTTGGGCTATTCTGATTTCCTTTCTTTGCAGATGCACTTTGGGCTGTTTTCCTTTCATTTAATTACCTTGATGATAGCTGCAGTGTTTCCAGATGCTTTTTTAATTTATCTCCTCTCCCAAACAACCGCTGGCATGGCAGGAAATGTTAAAATAGCAGTAGAGAAACAGAGTGATGCATATGTGAAGGCAGACTTGTTGACAGCTTGCGCCTGCTCCCATAGCACGGAAGTCTTTACTCACCCGGTATCTGAAGCAAATGAAATTTGATGAGCTTTCTGCCTTTTCCAAGAGGAAGCTGGGCGGTTGATTCTTTGCCCCCTTCACACTGCCAGCTCTGTGCACCAAGTAATTCACACTAAAAGGACTTACAATGAGCTTGTTGTTCTGTGGGCTTGAGAAGTGGCAGCTTGCCAAATTTGAGCTCGTTTCAGATGTTTAATAGATTGAAAGTTGATCATTTGGCAGCCGAACCAACACCCTGGAGACTCTTTCAAGGCTGTAAAACACTCTGGGATCCAGCAGTTTGGGAAAGGCCGGGTATTTATGAGGTAGAATAAGTTTTAGCATAACTAAAAACAAATAAGCGGATACATGCCTCAGCTCTGACTCGGCTTCCCCTCTGCTAATGTGGTACTGTCCTGTTTCATCTCCCCATCAATATAGGCAGCGATAAGCAAACAGAGAGATAATCACTGGCAGATTAGTTGTTGCTGTGGAAGATTATACTTCAAAGTTATGCAAATTTTGCTCTCTTCATTGAATACAGAGTGTGTGTGTACAACTAAATTTTCTTGGTTTATTGGCCTTGGTTGTAATAAATAAACCCAAGCTGAAAAATATATCTGGAGCCTATAAATATGCATTTGTTTGGTAAACAAAATGCTTCTTGGGCATAGTGAAGGATGCTAGAAGCATCCTTGCCCATGATTTATGAGGACAGGCTGTGTATGATTCTGGGAGAACATTTTGCCATCAACATTTGCTGACACCTTAAAGGATAACATGAAAGCTTGGCAAAGGGCAGTCATAACTTAGGTCAGGAGATTTTTAATTATTTTTTTGTTTGTTTTTAAGCTTTGGGACATCTCTCTTTTAATCAAAATAGGGAAAAAATGGAAGCAACCATAGTGCCACTGTTTGGGGACAGGGGTTAGAGATCATTCTGGACTCAAAATTTGTAGAGACAGCATCAAAGCAGGAGTGCTGCAAATTCCTTCTGCATAAAGCTTAAGGAGGGGTTGTCTAGGCAAGGAATATGGGCGATACACCGCATGCGAGTTCACAGGCTGCTGAGTCTCTTGATAATTGCAGACGCTGTGCAAAATAGTCTGGTCCAGCGTCCCGAATGTTGTGCCAGAAAATCAGTAAGACAGCAGCAAATGTAATGAAATTCTGTAGTTGAAAGTAACAGAGGGAGAGTGGTTTGTGCTAGGCATCATTTTTTCCTCCAGATTTCTATTTGGGTCTTCTGGACTTCCTTGTGCTTTGCTCGCCAGCGGATCTAGGCAGTTTCAGGATGGGCTAAGTCAGGCATTTGCAAACTCGGCAGGCAGAGGTACTGTCTTTGCCGGGCCCACAGAGAGCCCAGCGAATGGGTGGAATTCCTATGAATTCAGTGGTTTTAGCAGACTGCTATCTCCTCCTACCTCATTTCACAGGCCCTTGGAGTATGTGAGCCCTGCTCCTTCGGCTTTCTTCTGTGTTTTGGAGTGACCTTAGATGGTGATGCCAAAAAACCCCAAAAGCAATGTAAAAGGGGGTTAGTTTGACAGGCAGGCTCACAATTGTTTTTTTTTTCCCCTTTTAGTCTGTTGCGCAGAGAACAAAAGGTTGGGGAGTTTGAGTTTTCCTTGCTAAAAAAAACCCACCACATTTGATCCCATGGTGTTGTCAGGGAAGCTGAACCCACTTGTGGTTGTCCCTGGTTAAATAAGGGGCAAAACTGAGTCCTGGTGTTCCACAACTGGATTAAGCCCCAGGTTGAGGGTTGGACCTCATGCATGCCCTGCTGTCCCCCACCATGGTGGAGCCTGCTTCAGCATCCCCATATCTGCCACAGCAGCGCATGGAGAGCTGTGCAAGTCCAGCCATCATCCTGCCACAGCACCAGGTGGTGGCAAGGCATGCACCGCCCTGGGCTCTTCTCTGGCAGCAGGTGGACACCTTGGATCAGAGATGCTGGATATGAGATGATCAGCCGCACAGCAAGCCTCCACATATCCTGCCGAATTAACAAGGGACCAGACCTGGGGTTTGGGGTTTTTTTCTGCAGTGTGGTCATGCAGTAGATTTGGCATTACCTGTTGAAAATGCCAACTCAGTCCCTTCTCCTGCATTCACAACCTATTTTGGGATGGTCTATTTCGGGGATTGCAGCACAGGTGACGTGCCTGGGAGCAGCAGCTTTACATTGCTAACGATTGCTGTGGCGCCGCCGAGAAGATGACACCTTGCTGTTCCTCTGAACTGAAGGGTTTAAGTGAATCGCTGCCTCTGATTTATTGGGAAGTTTAGGTTGTTGTGCCAGTCCTCAGCAGCTAACAGCGAGAAAGGGGGGAAAAAACCCCGCTCCACAACAAAACCCTGCTAGGAGTGGGGGCTGAATAGCATGTTACATCCATTGCAGCTTTAGGTACATGATGGGAGGATCAGTATCCTAGTCTGAATAAAAATACAACTGTGGATATGTTGGCTTTCAAAAATGCTAATGATTAAGTAATTATTCTTTTTCTCCCACAAGCATTCTGCCAATCGAGTAAGATACAGCCGTAGAGCATTTGATTAGTACCTTCAGGGCTCAGCTCAGTTAAATCTCCTGTTTGAGGGCTGTTCCCAAAAACACTTATAAATTGAAAGTTATGTCTTATTATAAATGATCCAAGCTCTGGTGTTTAGCTGTGGTTGATACGTTCATGTGCAAAACAGAATGTGCTTTGTTTATTGAGGCTTTTATTTCCCTCTGAACACTCCACAACTGAATTAACATACCCTGTCCCACACCCTGGCCTGTTGAAGATTGCCCTCTTTATTCACATAGTCTGTTTACTGGTGGTTTCTTAAAAGCAGAAACAAAGATGTTTCAAATTGCATTCCCCTAAGTTGTGTCAGGCTAAGCGAAGCTTGCAAGTGATGTGCTAGAATTAAATCCCAGTTACATCAATAAGGAGAAAGCAATTGCAGAGTTGCACGTGTCTGTGCTGGGTCACCAGGGACATTGCATGGTATAGGGCAAAGGTTTCAGAGAGCCCTTGTGCATGTGGAGCTGCTCCTACTAGTGCTTACAAGAAAGTTTGTCCCTTTGTTTTATTCTGCGATAACACCAAAAACTTGAAATAAAATAGGAAACCAGCGGCTGTCCTATTACTGCCTTAATGTGGTAGAAAGGAGAATATTCCCAAGATACAGGGACACCAAAAAACTGCATCAGGAGAAATTTTTGAAGCAGAAGGAATATTTGGAAACCTGTGCTCGGTGCAAGTTGGGCACAGCTGCCCTTTCTCCATGGTGAGTAGTGGCTGTTGAGGATGAGGGGCTGTTGAGGATGAGGGGCTGTCTCCCTCTCTCCCTGAAATCCAGAGTTGCTCCTCTCAGTTGATTCCATCAATGTTTTGGCTGCAAGTCCAAAGACTGAAGGGTGTATGTTTCCTGGAGTAATTCAGAGAGCCCATAATGTATAGTGTTTACCACAACTGGTGTTGTTGTGAATTTTTAATTATGCCAGATCATTTTCAGTAAATGGGACTTCAGGCTCAATTAGGGCTGTCAGATCCAATTTTTCACTCACCTACTATTGAGCTTATCCTGTGTTGTTTGCAATAATTGCCAAATCCACAGGAAAGATGAGACTTGCAGAAGATGAATGTTTGTTGCATTTCCCATTCTCAGGGCCTCCTTCAGCAGAGTGATAGACGTAGGGGAAAGTAAGGTGCTTGGAGAAATGTTATTAATGTTGAGCAGAGAGATATTTTGCCCAAAGTAGCAAGAATACAAAGCCTCATTGTTGTATACACGGCAGCTGAGTACACTAAGTCCAAGAATTTGCATCTTAAGAAAATCAGATCATTTCCTCCTTCCTGCAATCTTGTGGGGTGCTGCTCTGTTGAAGGGTCCTGGCATGGGACATTGTCACTGTCCTTGAGATGAGACAGCCTGGTTGGAGATTGACTGGCAAACTGGCAGGAACCTGCTTCAGCCCCAAAGAGAGCATTGGGGGCTGTACAGGACCAAGCTGAGCCCCACTGCTCTGGTAATGCACCTTTGCTGAAAGTGTACTTTCCCAGGGGCTTCCTATGTCTTCAGCTTGCTCTAACAGCTGTTGCTCTAAGGGAGAGACAAGGAGGATGCCCAGAAAGCAAAAAAAAAAAAAAACCACAACATGATCTTTGCTCTGTAGACTCATGCAAAATTTGGTTTTGAAAATGCACGGGTATCTCTGCGCTGACTGGGAGAGGCCAGAGGTTTCTGTTTACCAAGCTGGAGCTGCACAGAGGCAGCGTTCCTTTGCCTTTGGCTCCTAGACTGCTGCAGAGCCATGGATGGAAAGATGCTCACCCCAAAGTGGGTGTGGTTGTATCCAGACCCTCTGGCTGGGTGTGTTGTGCATGGAGAGATTTGCCTGGGACGGAGGACAGCACTCAATAGCAAACTGTCTTGGGTGCAGCAGTTTTGCAGCAGGGTGTTTGGCTGTTTGCAACCAAACTTGCACCAGGCTCTTTTCCATGCTCCTTAGGTTCCTCTCTTGGATAACATAAGCCTCTTGACCAGATCTGCCAAAAAACAGTTTGAAGCAAAGTCCCTAACAGATGATAAATGGCACGGTGATGTTCTGTGCATCCCTCAGCCAACAGCAGCAGGGAGCCCAGCTGTGTTGTGAACCCTCTTTGAAGAACAGAAAGGCTGCGCACGTGTGTGCACCCAGGCATTCATGGTGGCTGACTGCCCTCACCAGTCCTGAAAAGTTATGGGCAGTTGTGTTGTTTTTTTTATTACTTAAATCCCAGAAACAAAACCCAAGGAAGAGCAGGAAAGGGGATACAATTTGCTGAAACCCATCTCAGTATGGAAAGTGCTTGTCCTTGTCTGCTCCCTGAAGGAACCAGTATGTGGAAGGAAAGGGATAGCAGGGTTTAAACGGCAAAGCACTTCCCAGGGAGCCTTTTCCTGACCATCCACTTTGCCCGGGCACTGCCAGGGCAGAGATCTGGAATGATCACTGAGCAGTCTGCTCCAATGGCAATAGCACTGAAATGAGAGCTGCCTTATAAACCACGGCATCTGTATGGATTGCCCTCTCCTCTGCTTTCTGCCGATGGTAGCACTAGCTAATGGACGCGACGGCATCAGGCTGGGGAGTGTATTTACCCAGCTACTTACCTGAGTTCCAGCAATGGATTTTAATACCACTTAGCCCTGTGGAAACTTAATTGCCTACAGTGTCTCCCTGTCCTCTTAGTAAAACACTGACACAGGTGAAGTCTGTGCTAACTAGGTGAAGAAAAGCTGCTTCTCCCAGTCAAAAGCTAGCATCCACAGCTTGGTCCCTGCTCCAGCACGCACACTGCCAACAGGCATCTGTGTTTCTGCACCCCGATACCCTACAACCTGTTTCCTCACCCATTCCTCCTGTTTACGTAGTCTCCTAGCCAGCATAATTCTGTTGTGAGCTGCTGCTCCCTATTTGATGCCTTTTCCTGTAGATGGGAACAGCCAGTTCTTTCTGCACACCTGAGTCTTCCCCATTGCTTAATCCAAGGAAACTGTTCAACAACAGTAAAAGTGTATTGAAAGTAGTGCTCAGCAGAACTGGCTTTTCCTACTCTTCTGGAGTTTTGCACCTTTGCCCTATTTTTATGCCTGATTTGAGATGACATATCAGCTCCTCTTGACAGGAGAGCTGTAAAACGTCACTGGCACTCTTGGGACATGGCAAGTACTGCTATTCAGCAAAACCATCCAGTAGTACCTCTACATTCTGGCCCTGCTGGCTTCCTGTACTAAAAACCACCATGCATCTCCATCTCATCTCGAGCACAGGTGATAGGAGCCACTTATGCCATTGGGCTGGCCAAAGCACCCAGCTCTCCATCACCAGTGGGGTGTTTCTTCTTATTTATCTCACACACAAATTTAACAGCAGTCTGAAAGAAGGGAACTAATTAAAAAATTATTAGGAGGCTGGCAGGGTTAGGGGTGGGGGGAGATGGACAGTGCGTTCATTAGAGGCTGATTTTTATAGGAAATGAGGTTAAAAATAAGTTTAATAATGTTTTACTGAGCTTTTGCTTCAAAGTAATCTGCTGAGTGCATCTCACTCCTCCCTGCTCTGGGTGTCTAACTGCTGTCATGTTCTTGGCTGTAATTTTCCTTGCACTTGCAGGAAGGCTGAGAGATCTTTGATAATCACAGAGGGCAGACAAAACCTCCATTTTAAAGGTCTCATAAGAAGAAGAAAAAAGGAAGGCAGAGGCATGCAGTAAATGGCACAGAGGTTCAGTGGATCTGCCATGGCAAGATGAAAGCTTGTGCTCCGATTGCCAATACTTGAAGCGGCACCTCCACAGTCCCTGGCAGAGCGCTCACCTGCCACTGCTGGCAGCAGAGTCATTTACCTAATATCAACTGGCTCTTGCACACCGTGCCTGATGTGGGATGCCGCAGCACCGCAGACAGCCACACATAGCCAGGGACCAGCTCCACGAGTGCAGCCATGGTGAAAAGGACGTGGCTTTGATTTCCCTGTATGTGTGGTGATAGATAAACCAGAAAATCATCTGCCTGCTGCTGAGTCATTTCCCCCCAAGCCTTTCATTTGGAGATAAGGATCCGGCGAATCGTGGAGTCGATTTGTGTTTTACTGATTTTAAATGCCTGGATGCCTATGTCCTCTACATAGAGGAGCACAGCCCAAAGGCCTCATACACTGGGTGCATCATCCTTTGACAGACACACTGGGGTGCATCATCCTTTGTCACCTGTAGTCACAGCGGTGCTAGTTGCTAAGAGCATTTAGGAAGAGCTGTACTTAGTGCCTTCAGCCTGAGAGCCAGGAGGGCATGCAGAAGAGCACTCAGGTATTAATTAACTCGTCCTGCCAAGAGCAGATATTGATTTGCTTTTACAGGACTTTGATGAGTCTTGATTATGATTCTATGGAGGTAGGAAGGTTTCCTGCCCTCAGAAGACTAGAGCAGCCATAATTATAAAATAATTGTGCTTGTTTTCCTCTAAAGTAGTATTTTATTATTTGATGAATCTCTTGTTTGTACTGAGTAGACAGTGTGACTTCACAAATTACTTGTTTACTATCATGCCTTGATTTATAATTCTCCCTTAAAATTTTAGAGGGTGGGGTTTTTTTCCAAGATCTGCATTCAAATTACTGTAAAAGTAGGTCACATCATATTTGTGCAGATGTTACCCTTCCCCTCTCATCTCGTACTGATACATGGTCTGATGCTAAGTTTGTGCTGATGACACAAGGCAGCACTCGTGAAAGGTGAACAGATCTCATAAATCGTTTGCCGTGATCCTGCTGCGTGTCAAAGTCTTATATGTAGTTTGGAATATTAATTAAGACAGTTAAATGGCCTTTTTTTGAACTGCATCCTTAGTGTCTCCTACCTAGCAGGGATGCTTACCCTGCATTTGCCTTTTGTGCGTGCTACCTTGGGTAGCAGAGCACTGCTGCTGTGGGAGGGTGCAGGTCACCCTTGCTGCCCATGCCAGTCTGGGTGTCCCTGCTGGGACGGTCCCCGAGCTTGTGGGAGAGAGGTGGGGGTCTCTTCTACCCTGCTCCACAGGGGC
>VZRU01006949.1:31969-77707 GCA_013398155.1 Pedionomus torquatus | reverse complement strand
GACGTGTCAGATGAAGTGGTGAGTAGATTTACACCACTTTTTCCTCGGCACTGAAGAGATTTCCCTTAGGAGGTTTTTATGGAGAGGTGCAAAGAGCTGTTAAGTCATTAGTGCAGTTTCCCATTGTGGCAGCATTATTCCTTGTTATCTCCCCTTTATAGCTTCTCTTTCTCGCTAGCAACCACTGACCCAATAAATATTTGTCCTGACTGTTACCTGCATCCCAAATGCTTACCTTGTCCTTTCACATGCAACTTCAGGACACTACAGCCCCTTCTTCTGTCTGAGAAGGAGCATCTGGGATTAATTTCCCACCAGTGCCGGGGGCTACTGCCTGATAGGGAAACAAATCCTGACCTTGGGTAAGGACTGGGGGCGTTTTCCCCTTTTCTTCAGCTTTTAAACCCTCCACTTCCAAGACATGTCCTTCAAGTAGCAGCTTCTAAAGCAACCTCCCTTTTTCACAGCAGCTCTTTTTCTTCTTTTTTTTCTATTCCATTAACTCAGCATTTTGCAGCCAACGCTCCTGTTAATTAGGAGCTAATTTATTATTCTGACCAGCTGTTATAACTGTGTGACACACACACACACCCCTCTCCTCAGTCCCCGGCCATCTGAGGTCTGGGTGCCCAGTGTGTTCCCACCCACGGCTTCACTATTGGAAGTGACCAGCATCCCCAAATTAACATCTATGGGGGACAAGAGGATGAAAAGTGAGGCTCCCCTTGGTCCAGTAGATGGGGTCAGGACTCTGAGGGATGTTTCCCAGGTTTTCCTTTCTCAGCTCAGTATCACACCAATGCGTGGACCCCCACTTCAGCACAACCCTTTCCAAGCAAGCCATCCCCATGAACACCAACAGGACCTACTTTCTGGGGGATTTATGTCTTATGGTTGGTTGATTTTAAAGAGGTGTGAGCACTAATTGAAACACATGCTTCCTCCCATGTGGACCCCCTCATGTCCAGTACAGACAGACTCTTGGGGAAGGACAGGTGACACTGGGGGACACTGGGCAGCTTTTTTTTTTCAGTCTGTTCTTATCATAAGTTTTTATTAAAATATTCACAAGAGATTTTTTGATTGAAAATTTAGCTAGGAAAAACTCCCAAAAGAAAGGAATAATTTCCCCAAGCTGGCTCTTGTTAGTACATTTCATAGCTATCAAAACCAGTGTTCTTCTAACTCCCTGCCCTTGTTCCAATTCATTAATTAGTGATTTTAATTAGTTGTAATGTATTAATTACAAGCTGATGCTTTTAACATAAAGGAAGCTACGTGTAAGAATGAGCTTTTTAACCTCTTTGTTTGTGGATGAATAGAGTTTTCAGGATTTTGGAGCTGCCCTGGAGAGCTGGGCTTCAGCCTGCCAGGTAGCAAATGCAGCTGGAGCTGCACTTGTTACTGCCAGCAGGAGCATTGTGCACTCCAGGAGGTAAAATACTGATTTTAATGATGTTGTGTGAGTGTTCTGGGTTGTGGCTGGTTTGCCACTGTCTTCCAGCTGGGTGGATATTGGTATTGGTTCTTGCCTTTGCGTTAAAGACATTGCTGTTGCTTAACATCCCAGTGTGCCCTTCCCACCTCACCCAGCCAGCTGTGATACTCCAGGGGCTTTCTCCACATTGGTGCAAAGCAGCTGTGCCATGCTAAGCCCAGGCTGCCAGCTCTGGGGTGGCATGAGAGCAGTGGGTTTCCCTAACTCAGCATAACTGCCTAGGAGATGTTTGTAGCTAAGCTATATCAGATAAAGTCTGCATCAGCCCTGGCTTCCTGCAAATCTTTTGTTGCCCATCCAGGAGGTCCTCAGTTCAGTCTCTGGTTTGTTAGCCAAAACAGCAGCCTCTCTGCGACACGGTTGTGTCGAGTTGTCTGGTGGCATCAGTCATGTCACTTGAGGATATTAGCATAGCAGCATCAAGCCCTGCAAAGACTCAGCCTTTGCAACGTGGTTGAGGTCATTTGTGCAACCAGACATGCTAAGGCTTTTAAGACAGGCTGGCACTTGATGTGAAGATGTAAGGATGTGTCATGTGATTTAGGCTGTCTTTCAGATCTTTTGCATATGCCACAGTCACTTAAGAGGATCTCTTTGGTCAATGAGCAAAGCACTGCCATCAGGGAGGAGAGTTTGTCTCTATGGAGATGGGCAGGAGGGGAGGAAGGTCACAACTTAGTGGCAGAAAAGGCCACAGCTGCAGATTAACAAAAAACGGTTTGATAAAAGAATTGGGGATGCTGCAGTCAGTAATCCTGTTTGGTTTTACACAGTAGTCAGTTGACTCCCCTGTGATAGTCAGAGCCTCATAGGAGCAGGTCGACAGCCCTTGCAACTTATTTAACAACACCCTCCAAGATGCAAGCCAAGCAGAGGTGTAGAAGTGGGGAGATTGGGCAGTGCTGGGGTGGGTAATCTGCACAGGCCAGTGCTGCTGGTGGAGATACTTAAATTGCTTGGCTTTAATCCCAAGGATGCTTAGAGATCAAATAGCACCAGTGTAATTCAGTAATCTATATAGTTAAGACGTGCCAGGCATTGCCAACTCTTGCAAAATACAGAGCTGATTGGTGATATTTACTTTCCCCTCTCCCTCCTTTTAGATCTAGAAATGTCACTAGATATTGATGGAATATCACAGAATTGTCAGGGTTGGAAGGGACCCCTAGAGATCATTCAGTCCAACTCCCCTGCTGAAGCAGGATTGCCCAGAGCACGTTACTCAGGACTGCATCCAGGCAGGTCTTGAAAACCTCCAGAGAAGGGACTTCACAATCTCCCTGGGCAGCCTGTTTGAGTGTTCTGTCGCCCTCACCATAAAGAAGTTTTTTCTCATCTTTGAATTTGTCATGCTTTCAGCCAAACCAAAACCAGACTGACAGATGGCCCTTCCCCTTCCCAAAAAGAAAGGAGAGGAAGAGATTAGGAGATTCACAAGGTTAGAATGAACTAAAATACTTTAGTGAAGCATTAATACTAAAATTAAAATAAATTAAAAAATAGATATGATATATATAAAACCATATCAAGCTCCCAGGATGACAAGCATGTCACCAGCAGGCATCGGGAAGAGTCCCGCTCTGGACTCAGTGGCCAACCAGAGATGGATTCCAGATCTGGAGCCAAGGTCGAGATCAAAGGCAAACAGACAGGGTCCTCCTTGGACTTCAGCCATTAACAAAAGAGAGTTGACCCTTTGATCCTTCAGCTTTTATACTGAGCATGGTGTGGATGGGATCAAATACTCTGTTGGTCAGTTTTAGGTCATCTGTCCTGTCAGCTCCTCCCTACAGGTGTGGCCCCTCTACACTTTTCCACTCCTGACCCTCCAACCTCTCTGTATACCACTCCTTGGTATTATCAGGTCTTATCACTGAGAGTGAAAAGTTCTCTGAACAACATGCTGTTAGTTCCAGAGTTGTTAGTTAGAAGAAGCCCAGCTGAAAAGGTAAAATTATGAAACAGAAAATTGGTTCTGTTTTACCTCAAACCAGGACAGAATGGAACTTGCTGTGTTCCAGTGTGTATGCATTGCCCCTTGTCCTGTCTCTGGGAACTACTGAAAAGAGTCTGGTTCCATCCTCTTAAACCCACCCCTAACCTACACAGCTGCCTGTTACTCTTCCTCCCCCGGTGCAGGACCCTTCACTTGCCCTTGCTGAATCTCATTAGATTCTTCTCTGCCCAGCTCTCCAGCCTGTCCAGGTCACTCTGGATATATAAGCACAGCCTTCTGGAGTGGCAGCCAGCCCTCTTGGTTTGGTATCATCACCGAACTTGCTGAGGATATACTCAGTCTCCTCATCCAGGTCATTGATGAATATGGTGAACAAGACTGGACCAAGTATTGACCCTTGGGCGACACCACTGGTTACAGGGTTCCAACCTGACCCTGCTCCACTAATTACAACCCTCTGAGTCCTGTCATACAGCCATTTCTCAGTTCACCTCACTGTCCCCTCATTTAGCCCATACTTCCTCAGTTTCCTAATGAGGATGTTATGGGAGATGGTGTCAAAAGCCTGGCTGAAGTCAAGATAGATGACATATGCTGCTCTCCCCTCATCTAGCCATCCAGTTAAAACATCATAGAAGGCTTGGTAAATCCATGTTGACCACATCAAATCGCTTCCTGTTCTTCAACATTTTTGGAGATGACATCTAGAACAAGTCGTTCCATTACCTTCCCAGGGACAGAGGTGAGACTAACTGGCCTGTAGTTCCCTGGGTCCTCCTTCTTGCCCTTTTTGAAGACTGGAGTGATATTTGCCTTCCTCCAGTCCTCAGGCACCTCTCCTGTTCTCCATAACCTTTCAAAGATGATGGAGAGTGGCCCAGCAACATCTGCCAGTTTTCTCAGCACTAGTGGGTGTATCACATCAGGGTCCACAAACTTGCAGATGTCCAGTTTGGCCAAGTGGTCTCTAACCCAGTCCTCCTCTGCAGAGGGAAAATCTTCCCCTCTCCAAACCTTCCCCCTTGTTTCCAGGGTCTGGGATTCATGAGTGACAGTTTTAGCAGTGAAGACTAAATCAAAGAAGGCATTCAGTAGCTCCACCTTCTCTGTGTCTTTCACCACTAAGGCACCCTCCTCATTTGTCAGTGGGCCTACATTTTCCCTTGTTTTTCTTTTTACTGATATACTGAAAGAACCTTTTTGTGTTATCTTTAACTGTAGTGACCAAGTTAAGTTCTGCTTGAGCTTTGGCCCTTCTAATTTTGCCCCTGCATAGCTTCACTGCATCTTGGTATTTATTTTAAGTTGCCAATCCCCTTTCCCAAAGACCGTAAACTTTCCTTCTATTCCTGAGGTCCAGCCAAAGCTCTCTTTAGCCAGGCTGGTCTTCTTCCCTGTTGGCTCGTTCTTTGGGACCTGGGAATGGCCTTCTCCTGTGCTTTTAAGAGTTCTTCCTTGAAGTATGACTAACATTCCTGGGCACCTGTGCCTTTCAGGACTGTCTCCCAAGCGACACTCTCAACCATGCTCCTAAACAGGCTGAAGTCTGCCCTTCAGAAGTCCAAGGTGGCAATTATGCTCCCGGCCTTGCTTCTACAGAAGCAAGAATTGAAAACTCTGTGATTTCATGATAGCTCTGCCCAAGACAACCTCCAACCTTTACATCCCCCACGAGACCTTCTTTGTTAACAAGCAGCAGGTCCAGTAGGGCACTTTCCCTGGGTGGACTGGATGAGCCATCAGACCAGGGTCACACAAGAGGGTTTGAAGAAGTGGTGGGACAGTCCCAGTTGGAGCATAAACTTATCCAATCTTTCCCCACTATGGGAAGCTGCCCTGTTCACCAGGACAGGTGGAAGAGGCTGGCTGAAGTCCTCAGCTCTGCTTTCCCGCCTGCTCCAGGCAACCAGCTTTGAGTTGCGCTGCTGTTACATCTTCTCAACATCCCAACTATCGTAAACTATTAACATAATTCCCAGTCTGAAACCAAACTTGGATGAGCTCATTTTTTACTGCGACATGATTTTTGGCATGCCTTACATAAAACCTTTCTTTTTTTCTCTTTTTTTCCTCCTTTATTTTTAATAAACATCACATTATCAAAATATTAGTGACGCCGGATTTGCCGTCGTTGGTTTACCATAGATAACGGCATGGAGCATTCTTTCCGTTTTGATTCAATAGTGCATGACAAGGGAATCCAATTTGTTCAGATTTAGATGACATGCCTGCAATTATGTAATTCCATTAGGAGGTGCCTGCAGCCAAGTCTGTGCTTATGGTCTCGGCAGGCATAACTCTAATGGGACATGTTGCAATATTGCTGTGTGGTAAGCACAACTCTGATAGAGAGCACAACCTGTCTCTCCCAGTCGTGTTTGTGGGGATGGAGAAGATGAAAAATGGTCTCACCGTACTTAAGGCTCTAATCTGGCTATAAATTATGTCAGTACAAGAACAAAGCTTTGCAATGAAAGGTGAATTTGTAATGGCTATATATTTTATGTATTCAAAATGAGACAGTAAATGCAGCACTTTGAATATGATCTTATATTCAGTTCCATAAATGGAAGATATATTGGTTTGCAGTTTTTCCTCTTCAATACCATCTCAGATTCCCATGTACTTGGGAATGTTGGATATTTATGAGAATATAAAGCAGTGGTGAAAACATAAGACTAAATCTTAGCAGAGTTACGACTTGCTTTAACATATTAATCTTTAAGAAGCATGATAAAAAATTCTACTATGCAAATTCTGTGGACCTCGAGTTGGTGTGCATACGCATTACCATAGTGTTATCTAAATAATGTCTTTAAAATAATTGTGTTAAGCTGATGCAGACCTAAAGTTTCTGCAGGCAGAAAAAGGCAATTCTAGTGGCAGCTCTGTCTCCCTGAGACGCAGGAACTAACACCACTCATAAAGCAAGCTGTTTAGATGAATTTAGCATCATTTGCAAGCCAGAAGATTTCTGCAATGCCTTTGGGTAACACAGCTCACCCAGGGTTTGGTTGGGCTCATCCTCTCCAGGGCTGGGCTGGGACTGGATGGGGCGCATGGGATGTGTTTTCGGTAGAGAATGCTCTGACAACCATAGGAGATCTCTTGCTTGATCTTTCCCAGTTGGGTTGGACCTTCAGGCAGGTCCGTTCCACAAAGTTAGGATATGAGCTGTACACCCCACCTTTGTTGGCCAGTACTGACTAGGGTTTGGCCAAACAGATATATTATTTAAACATATATTATTTAATATATAGATTTTATTAAGAGTAGAAGCTCTGTAATCCTCACTCTGGGAAAGGATGATAGCGTCTCTACTTTGACAATCTTTTGCATTTCTCACATGAATATATGAAGGAATTTAATAATGTTCTAGGTTAAAGAATGGGCATGCATATGTATACATCTTTAAAATTTATCATCTCTGACTTTCTTTTCCCTTATTTATGTTGAGAGAGGAAGCCAGCAAACGATTTCAGTGTATAATGCATCCAATATCACCTTTCACATAAACAGGAAAAATATGCTTCCTCTGTTGATGTGATGAGACTAGGATGCATTAATGTGTCTAGAGAAAGTGTCATTTTGTTTAAAATAATGTGAAGAGAAGCCTGGTCTTAGTGTGTTGAAATGAGTTATGGGGGTGCTGCTGTTTTAATGACAGGATGGCAGAGATGTAGCTAAAGATGATGATGATGTGTCTGAGTCCTGGTCCAAATAGCCATTGTCATGAGCTCTTTCACATCCGCTGCTCTGATCTGGGTCCCAGCTCGGATGTTTTGCCAAAAAATCCTGCTCAGGCGGCATTTGGTTGGGCATTAATCTTGCCTCTTGGTGGATGGCTCAGCCTGCAGATAAAACGGAGTATATCAACCTTGGGTTCAAAACTCAGTGTAATCTTGTGGGAATTAATTGTTCAGATAAATTCGGTAGAGCAGTTTCTTAATCTGCTAAATGGGAAAAGACACCAGTGCCTGGCACTTAGTGGATTTTGTGTTATCAGTGGGGCTGGCTGATGCTTTGGCCACTTTTCCTGGGAACCAAACACCAAGGTGGGTTTCCCTGGGTGTTCAGAACTGGAAAGTGTTCATGAAGGCACCTGTGCTCCAAGGCCTTGGGTCCCTCCAGTTCTGCAAACACCCTCTTTGGCTCCCTTAGGGAGAGGTTCACCAGGCAGGCTGAGTCTCACCATCTTTGGCCCTGGATGCCAACACATTGTTGAGTTAAGTGAAAGCAAGCAAACTTTCATGCAAGAGTCAAAGTTCACATGCCAAATGCTTTTCTGTCTGCCTGCAAAAGTGGCATCAGTCCCTCCACCTCTGAATCTCCACTCCTGAACATGTTTCAAAGCAAAATGGGAAGATTTGGGGGTCCAAAGGAGCTGTACCTTGACCTGCACAATGTCTCCCCATGTCTGGTCTTTGCACAGGTACTTCCACTTCTCAGGGATGTCTACACAGGGGTGAATTGTGAGAGCAGAGCTGGTGTTACCAGCCATGTGCTTGTGTGGGGGCACAGCAGGAGGATGCCTGTCCTCACAGACCTAACTGGAAGCCAGCCAGGCCCTGAGAGAAGGCATTATTACTTATTACGGCAAGCAGCAGAGAAAATGCTCAGTATATTATCTTCTGGGACACCTTCCTTGCAGTAATTGCAGCACTGATGCCACAAGCCCCCACAGCAAGCGGGGGGGTGGAGATGGTGGAGTGGAGCATTAGGAAAGCTCTCCCAGATTCAGTTTGGCCATAGCCTGATAAAGCCTCTCCAAGGAGTGCTCCTCAGCCTGTCAGAGGCATAGCCCAGCTGTGTGGAGCAGGAGGTGACAGCCTGTTTACTGCTGGAGCTCTGAGGATGCCCTGGCACTGATGCCATCTCCTAGTGCATCTTCTGAACTGATGGGTCCCAAAGGGACACTCATGCTATCCTGTCCCTTCCCTGTGGGGATGTCCTCTGGGAGGACTGCAGAAGACACCAGAGCAGAGTAGGCGGAAATCTGGGGGATTGTAATTGATATGACTGGGATTCACTGTGAAAGATGCTGATGTGAATTAACTCCTTCATTGAGATGGAGGTAGCAAGGTCACCTTTTTGCTCCCTTGAATAGCGCAGTTCCTCTTCAAGCCATCTTTCATCCCTTCATCCTTTTTCTAAGGCAAGGATGCTCTCCAGCTTCATACCTGCTCTCCTTTTGGGGGGTATAGAGTTGCACTCTGCTTTGGTTCCTCATTGGAAATGTGCTGTGTGTTTGCTTGGAGAACAGCTTGCCCTGAGTTCTGCTCCCAAAGCTACGCTCCCAACATCAAAACAGTTGTGACAGCTCAGATGGGCAGGGGCAATGCTGTAGAGGCTGGACTTGAAGCTCGCTGATTGGTGAACTGTGAATTTGAGCTGGAAAATGGGACTGTATTGTAAAATTCAGGACACCATCTGTTTCATTGCTTGCTTGCAGTAACATTTGTACTTGATAATTAAAATGTCACACATTTTTAGCCAGAATAATCCATGGACGAGTAGAACTATGTCTTCTGAAATCATTCAAGAGAAGCTTACAGATAGAAATGATGTTGCTTTGAACCATCGCTCACTGCTCATAGGACATTACCTTTTTTTTTTTTTTTTCCCCCCATATTTTGAGGAGGAGGGTGGAGAATGGGAACAATGTCAGATCCTTTTGAAAGGAACTGTGAAACTCAGTGAATAACCCTGCATGTAACACGGTTTATTCTGTTTGAGATTGGTTGTACTGGGTCTGGGCTGGTGGTGCCTTTCCTGTTTTTTTTTTCTGGCAGTGGTAAGATAGCTTTAGCTTCAGCTGCAATCAGCTTGGTTTTAAGGGTATCTTGGCTAAATTAACAATGACTTTACCTTCAGCTGGCCTGGCTAAGGCTTTAGAGTGATATCTGCTTGCTTGGCTACAGATGATGAATGCTGGGAGCCCAGTCCCCCAGAGCAGCATGATCAGGGCTCAAGGACCACAGGGAGAGGCTGATCACAGAAACGTCAGATCTCCACCCATGCTTGTGTTGCCTTCACTGTGAGAGAGCCCCAGCAAAAGGCAAAGCAGGCAGCACTGTTGGTGGGCAGTGGTTTTTTTGCCTAGCAATGCCCACCCTCAGCCTTTCAATGGGTCCAGGGGAGAGCAGGACTCCTCTTGTCATACAGCCCAGGCTGCTGCATCTCCTCTTTGTGGTGGCCTCAGTTTAGCTGCCAGTTTGGCTGAAGTTTGCTTCATGGCACTGAAAAGATGCAAAAATTGAATTTGCTTTTGGCTATCCTAAAGTAGGCTTTTGAACATCTTAAGGCTGCAGATTAATTAACAATATAGGAGGCATCAGAAATCCATAAAGATGCAATGTGCCCTAGCTGGCATCTGTGCTTGTTGCTGTCACTGACCCCTAGGAAAGCATCTGATGAGGTTTTGCCAGCTCAGGCTCAGCTTCCCAGGCACATCACGCAATTGAACTGTGTCCGTGGTCCTCTTCTGAGCACAACACAGTGGACACATTCCTGCGTTGGTTCACATTATGGGCATTTCCCATAAACGTGGCTTTTTAAGGGCATAGGATACAGGTCTTGCTTGCTTACCTGATTTAAAGCCCTGGTCAGTACCTGGTCAAGATTAAAGATGAAGTCGGCAGAGGAGCTGCAGCACATACTTCAGAAATGCTCACCAGCCAGCAAGGTGCTTTCTAGACTGTCTCTTGGCTTAAATTAAACATTTTGATGGCATCCTAGCATCTATGTAGACCTTCTTGTACCTCAGAACTCAAGACATATCCTTGCATGATCAGGTCCTGTGCTTCTGCCAGGAGACTGTATTATAATGTGTGAGAGAAGATTTAAAATATTCTAATTGTCTGCTGTAAAATTACAGTTTTGTTCCCTGGAGTAGAAAAGTGAGTTTAAATCATTAACACCACAAGTCTCAGTGATGATTACAGAAATGTTTGCAAGTGACTTAATCAGTATAGTTTGTCTGAGTGGCCCATTTTAATATTATTGCACTGATTAAGTTTTCTTAGCTAATATGTGTTTCATTTCCAATTCAATTAAATGAGAATCCCCTTCCATTACATGATATTACTGAAGTGCTTTAGTGGGGCAGGAGCACACTTGGTATTTTCAATTGATACAGTTTTCTTCATTATACACTCTCATGGTGCTAAATTAAGTCAATGAAAGCTGAAATTAAAATTGTATCAAGTTGCACCTGTAAATACATTGTCCGTTCCTCAGTCCCTCTTTTAGCAGTAGGCTGAGATTATATTAATATCAGTTCATTAATTACATTTCAAAGACATTTTCAATAGATGCCTGCCTTTGACAAAATTTTAGAAAGTCTGGGAAGGATTTTCCTTGGATTTTTGTACGTCCGATGATTATGATAAGCAAAATATAATTTGCATTAGTGGACTTTTTTAATACACTACATATCCTTGCTTTAGCTTTTAAAAGCACTTTCATGTAACCTATCACGGGATACATTAACTGACATACAGAAGATTATCTGCAAATGGCTTGTAAAGGAATTAACATCAGTCTTACATTTTTTTCAAGTAAGCCAAACCTCCTCCTTTTATGTATTATTGAAGAGAATTGATTGAGCTCTGATATAGTAGCACATGAGTTTATAAATACCTCTCTGGAGTTAATTCCCCATTGTGAAACACGCAGAGCTTTTGGCACTGGTCGTATAATCCTTTTCTTGAGAGCTTCAAAATTTCTCCGGCATTGAGGCAGGGATGTTCAACACTACAGACTTCTATGTACAAAGGAGTTGGGAGGCACATTAGTGTGATTGAAGCAGTGATTAGGGAATTGCAACAAGTGTGAGGGAAAGATGATAAATCACTACTTCCAAATAAGCATTCATACGTTCATAAAAAAAGACAAATGCATGTGTTGAGCTGAGGTGGGAGCCCTCTGCAACCCTCTTGCTTCTAGGTCATATTAAGAACAAAGCTTGCAAGTGGAGTGCATGGGGTTCAGTGATCTTGGGCATCTTGTGCCTCCTTTGGTGAGTGGTGGGTGGCAGGAGGAGTGTCAGCAGTCCCGGAGGATGCCAGACAGGAGTGGCAGCCCCTGCCTCACATTTCTGCTTTTGTGCCTTCAGCTCATGCCCTCCACTTGCCCACTCAGGGCACAGCAGAGACATTCTGAAGTATTTAATTCATTAACTTACTAAAAGTATTTTCGTCTGGTCAGATATGCCTTAGCGCATTTAAGGCATAGATAAAGTATATATGGATATAAAGATAAAGCTTTTTAAAATATATGCTTTTTATAAACAAAAACCTGGATTTTTTTTTAATATAATAAATATTTTAGCATAGTTATTCTGGCTCCATAAACGCAATGAAAATGTTAGCCTTGGCATATCAATCGTACTTTACAGATGACAGTAATTTCCTGAATGTCAAAACTCCAAATTTTTCCACTAAGCAAACTTTTCAGTGGCAAAATAGATTGCCTGCACAATATATCACTGTGTGCAGGAAAAAATGAAATCTTTATGTACTGTATTATGAATCAATGAGGCATTAAGATTCTTGGAAGAGTGAGTGGACTCTGGAAAATGAAAGACTGCCACTATTGCCTCTCTGTAAACCACTGCTTATGGAGTGTAGGCTTCACAAACCTCTATCTTTGCTGCCGCAGTAATATCAGTTACAAGTTGAAACCAATTCTTGCAACAGCATTTAGATAGAGTAAATACCGTTGTAAATATCTGATTTATAGCAACATCCTGTGGTTATTCACCAGCTCTTTTGCAGTGGCCTCCTTTTTGCTTTGGGAGGTCTGCCGTGCTTTTTTAATGAATCCATGGGGGAGCTCTGCCAGTGGGGAGGTGCTGTACCACACCTGGAAGAAGCTGCATGCCACAGCTCTGGGGACAGGACCTCCTGGGAACAGGGACAGTTCCTCATGCCAGGAGTGAGAAGGTATTCCTGGTACTCTGTGTGCTTCAGAGCTTGAGGTTTCAAATGGTATCACTCCACCCAGACTTCTGCTAGTGCATAAGGGTAAAATTTAGCTTTGCGTCCTGTTTTTTAAAGGATAATCACCCTTAGCAAGAAAGGCGCTTTCCAGAGCTAGGACCTTGCATGCTGCTGAGGCCATTGTCACCAGTCCAGCCTCACCCACACTGCAGCTCATCATCTAGCAAGAAGGAAGCGTGGCATGCTGTTATACTGTTAATACTCCTCAGCCACTTTCTCTCTCCTTTTCTTGTGTTTTACCTCCCACATGCATCTTGGGGGTCTCAGCACCACTGCTGCCCTCCGCCTAGATACCTCTATTGCATAGTAAGCCAATGAGATGGAAAGCTTTGGTACTCTGGGTAGGTTGTGTTGGGAGAGGGATGTTTTCAAAGAGCAATTCAGGCTTTTCCCCAGTGGGTTGGGGGGGGTGGGATGGGTTTGGATGTGTCTGTCCAGTATTGCTACCCTTTCCCATGCCAGGCTCCGGGGTGGTGGTGGCAAATTCAGGACTGATTCCAGCAGCTGAGTCATTTTCTGGCTTGCTGAGTCTAAAAATGGAAACTTGCTTCTCTTTTTATCCACCACTAAAGAAAAACACATAAGTAAAAAGGCCACTGTTCCTGCTGAATTGGTTGTGAGCAAGGGTATCCTGCAGAGATCTTAATAATACAGGTAATTATGAAATTAATTCCACTCTGGCAGATCTGCAGGGCAGCTCTCCCCTCCACAGGCAGTGCTGTGGACAATTAGTTTGTGCATGAGGGTAGCTAGGAGCATGTGTGAGGCTGCGTATTTTTTACTTATTTAAAATCTTATTTTCGTTGTCTTTGTGTGCATATGCCATGCCTGCACATATAAGAACATGTACCTTGAACTGCAGGATCTTAAAACATCACCTTCCTCTGTGCCTGAAATGCTTCTTTTTTTTGCAAATCTTTCTTAAATGATAATGTTGTAGGCAACGATGGACTGATGTAATTGCCGTTCCTGCAAAATCCAGCTCCTTTTTATAGGTTCCTCTGGCACTTTTCTCCTGCTGCCGTTACTGTGGGTAGGCTGCTGGCTCTCCACCCCCATTAGTGTTTCTAGACAAAACATCTCTGTGATTCATTGGGTGCTGATAGAAGTGAAAACATAATGATTACTTAGAGGAAATGTAAATTTACATTTGCTAACGGCTTTAATTCGCAGTTCTGAAATACTTATCTCCTTTTCTCCCAGGCCTAATGCGTGGTACAATTCTCCTGTGCAACCTAGAGACCCAGAGTAAAGGCATACAGTCTGCCTGCTGGTAGTTTTGCCGGCTGCTGCAGAAAAAGAAAAAAATTTGCTGTTCCTCCTCTCCTCCCCCATAATCTTTATAGTTTGCTTCTTCAATGAAGAAGCTAATCTAGATTGTGCTGTACTTGGAATTTTGGATGAGACAGGGCTGAAAGTTCAGTTTAGCCCCAGGAGAACTATTTGGAGTCAGCCTCCCTCAGAGCAGCAGGTCTGTGGGCCAGGGGCTTTCCCCACAGGTTGGGACACCTTCCGCGATTCATCCTCTGTACAGATCCAGGGACCTCATCTTGTGTAGACGAGTGATTATGCACATTTTGGGTCATTGATCATAAACCTTAAGAATTCTGAAGTCGACAATGTAGTATTTACCGCTGAGCAACATCCTGAACCAAAAGGTTGTTAATGTTTGTCAGGGTCTCAGAGTGGTTTTGGTTGGAGTTGGAGAAAAATCAAACTTAGTTTGATTTTCGTAGAATCATAGTATGTTTTGAGTTGAAAAGGACCTTAAAGATCATCCAATTCCACCCCTTCCCCTGGGCAGGGACACCTCCCACCAGACCAGGTTGCTCAAAGCCCTGTCCAACCTGGCCTTGAACACCTCCAGAGATGGGGCAACCACAGCTTCTCTGGGCAACCTGGGCCAGAGTCTCACCACCCTCAGAGCAAAGAATTTCTTCCTGAGATCTCATCTGAATCTCCCCTCTTTCAGTTTAAAATCCTTACACCTTGTCCCACTGTTCCCCTCCCTGATCAAGAGTCTCTCCCTGTCTCTCCTGTAGGCCCCTTTCAGGTACTGTAAGACTGCTATAAGGTCTCCATGGAGCACCATGTTATAAAAATAAATCCCATTTGCAGTCTGTTTGTTGCTCTGTCTTGGTTTGTGAGGTTCTGTGACAATTGGGTGTGAGACCTCCTCCCTGAAGCTCCTGGTGAGCTCTTCTTTCTGCTCTCCTGCTCTGAGATGGGGCCTGTTGCCCTTGTTTTTGGAGCCAGGAGGGCTGGAAGCAGAGAGGAGCACTGCAGGAAGGATGGTGCTTTTCGGCTGCTGCCGTTGCCATCCACTGCACTGATACGGAGCATCTGGGACTGATCTGGAGCAGATGCAGACATTGGATTCCCAGCGATGCATCAGTGAGCTTGCCAAGTGTTTTGGCCTGGTCTCTGAGAACTGTGCTGCAGGAGCAGCTCTCAGCAGGGAAGAGGTATTCCCCTTTCCAGGGGAGTTCCAAGCATGTGTGGTTGAGGCTGTCACCAGGATGCTCACCCCTGTCCTTTTAATTGTGTCCCTAGGTGACAAAGTTCATTAGTAATCAGGATGAGTTCACTGGATTAAATGAACATTTTGTGTCTCTCTGAGCCATGTCCAAACAGATGCCTGCCTCCAACATATAAGGCAGCAAGGGTTTTGGTTTTTTTTCAGAGGAACAAGTTGCCATATCAGCAAATCAAATTCTCAGTGGGCCACTGTTGATGGGAATTAACCTCGCCTAGTGGGAGCACAGCACTCTTGGTGCCGAGCATGGCATAACTGAGTTTGACTTCTCATAGAGATGTGGGCATGATGGATTGGTGAGGAGACCCTCTGTTGAAAGTTAAAATCAAGCGGCAGCTTTGGAGCCACACAGGGAGGGTTTCTAAGAGCAGAGCAGGAAATGCAAGAGTCACAGTGTTCACATTCCTGACCTTCCATCATTGCCTGCAATTTTGCTGTCAAATTATCCTGCATGGAGATGTTTGGGAATGTTACAGGACAAGGGAGGAGCGTGGGAGCCTGCCTGCAGTGGAATGTCAGGTCACCGATAGGAGTAGTGGTGGTGAAGGGGATTGGATCTGGGACCCATGCACAGGGTCTTCTGTGTGAGAGAAGCAATTTCCATCTCAATCTCAAAAAAGAAATAAAAAAAAGAATATGTAGCTACTCTTTCATAAATGAATCTGTGGATTTTTATTCAGCAACTTGAGCTGAATGGAGAGGGTGGGAAGGATGCTGATTGTCCTTGTGCTGCTTGCTGGTTCTGGTGATTGTGCATTGGTTTTGGTGACAAAGTGCCAAGTTTGTGATTATTTTGCTTTTTTCAGTAGCTCAGTCCTTAAATCTTTACATCAGATGCAGAATCTCTGCTGTAGGGGTTAAGCTCATTTTATTTGTTTTTCTGCTGGACATGGTACATATCTAGTCTGTCCCTTTGCCCCTGCCCCTTCAGATGGAACTTGCCTTTTCAAAATGTCCATCCTCACCTAGACCGTAACCATACTGCCCTGTTAATGTTAAAGTTCATAATCTTGGGGAAAAAAATTCCTCAAGAATAGGAAACATTATCAAATTTCCCATCTTCCCCCATCTCTGCCCAACAAGATGGAGACACTTGTGTAAAATGGACACCCATTCATTGCTCAGTCTTGACTGCATCTTCACACTGTCCAGCCAGGCTTGCTATCTGGGTGAGCTTCACTCAGAAAGCTCTGTGTTGGAGCCAGCTTAAAGGGTAACCTTAGTTTTCCTGGGAGAATGAGACTGCCCCAGTACAGCCCTTGGAAATTATAGCTCTGCTTCCTCAGCCAGGGGCCAAAACCGTGTTTTCCTGCGTCAGTTTGCCCCCGGGCACAGTCGGAGAGGAAGGTTGGGATGTTCCCAGGGCTGCCGTCCTCCCTTTGCAAAAGCTGTAGGCTTCTCACCCTCTGCAGCCTACACAGCCTTCCTTGCTATAGCCTAATTTCTCAGCACAAATGGCAAAAGGTCACTTAGCCCCGCACCTACTGATATATCCACTAATGGATGTAATGGTGAGCGGATGTTTAGCTTTCAGCTCCCCTCTCCAGCTGCTTACCTCATAACTCCATCAAACCAGGCTCAGGTTTCCAGGCTGAAGGCATAGCAGCTGCCAGCACCTGACCTCCAGCCTTCCTCTACCTCAGCCAGCAATTAAACAGTGCAGCAGCCCCTGCGCTGTGGCAGACATTGATACTCCTTGGCCTTGGTGCCAGCAGGGGTTTGGACCCGATGGGGCTGAGATGCCGGAGATAAAACCATCCTTAGTTGTGGTCCTCATGGAAATGCCTCACACGCAGTGAGGCTCCTGAACACCATGGCATGGGTAGCAAGCTACCTGTCCCTTCCCTGCCAGTTTTGCTGGGCTCTGAAGTCTCTGGCTTTACTCACTGTTGTCATCCCCTGGGATTTCACACCTCCTCGCTTTGACTTCAGGTTTGTTTGGTTTTTTTTTCTTTAATGTTGCTTTGAGAAGCTTGCTACAAGGATAGTTTTTTAAAAAAGAATCATTAGGTCGGAAAAAAGGATTCTCACTGCCCTGTGTTGGGCAGAGGTGCGGAGGAGGCTAGCACAGATGCACGATATGACCACAGAATTAGCTTTCAAAGCAAGCAGATGGCTCAGTCTCAATAAACCCCTCAGAGAAATTCACAGAGGTCCTTGAGGGTTCAGTTTGCTTCGTGATTTCTCCAGGGCCTGTGGAAGAAGAGAGAGGGCAGTGCTGTGCTGAGGAACCCGACAGCTGAAAGCAGGTCCATCCACTGACAGCACACATTTCTTTGTCCCTTTCAACAAAAAACATTTTATCTTGGCAAAAGGCATCTCATAGTAAAAACATCAGGCAGGGGCTTGTGCCATCCCTCCAACCCAGGCTGTGTCACTCCTGTGTGAAGTCTCTGGAATGCTGACATGGGGCAGCTGCACACATCCAGCAGGAAGAAGAGGAGGAGTGAACATCTTCATGACCACACAGGTTATTAAAGTGCCCTAGGACCGGTGTGGGGCAGAACCAGCCACCCAGGGATGGCGCCCATGCTTGGTCAGTCGGAGGGAGCTGTGGTTCAGGCCCATGAGTGAAATGTGGCTTTCCTGGCACCACAGTGATGCGGGGACAGCATGGCAGCTGGTATGCAGGAGGATGTTGTGTGAAGGCTGGCATTGCTGTGGCTGTGGGGAGGCTGAGCATGTCTTTCCTCCTCTCCTCACCCCTAGCTTCCTACAGATCACCGTGCCTGTCTCTGCCGTGTTCCTCTTTTCCTTGTTCCACCCATGGGTAGAAACACCAAAGCACCAAGAAAGCCTAGCTTTCACCCCCCAATGAACAATGCAAGCCATTAGCTGCGCTTTGGCTTAGGGGAGACTCTGACCTTTCCTGAGCTCCTCTGAAGTAATGGATCATGCACAAATAATTCACAGCTCCCAAAAACACTCTGGCTTCACCCTTGCAGTGATGTGATCAGCAGAGCAGGTGATGCAGCGAGGGAAGCAAACTCAACATTGGGGGGGCTGTTTGGTTCCTGCATTCCTGGGGGAATAACTCTGGGCCCAGAGATATGGAAAGCAAGTGACTGTCACACCATCTCGCATTCCTGATAGCTCCAGGTTCAACCTACTTTCTGAGTTGCCTGCAGGGTCCTTTTATTCTCTGCTTCATAGAAATCCAGCTCAGCTTTATTAGAAAACCCATGTTTCTCATGAGTGCAGCTCTTAAAGTTGGAGGGATGATAAAGTTTGACTTCTACCTGCGAATACGTTGTCTTGGGCTCTGAAGCATAAGCTTCAAGGAATGGGCAAGAGCTCAACAACCCCTTGTTAAGGTAGCAGAAACAACAAGCTATTACGTACAGAGCTAAAAATAATAATAAGGCTGTGAGCCTTCTAGTTGCAGCAGAAGGATGCTTTAAGCTCTGATGGCTGAATCTATCTCCAGCATGGCTCTGACTTGACAATGCATTAAAACTTTTGCAACTTTTTGAACTTCAGTTCAGATAAACACAGAATGGCACAGCTGGTTTTCTGGAGCTGATGTGATTTCTACCTTGGATGGGAGTGGCTTGGGGCAAACCCAAAAGCTGGTGTTCCCAACAGGGGACAGCAGCTTTTTTACTAGAATTTCAACAGGGAAACTTGGGAGAGGGGAGAAATGCCCAAAAGAGCTGAGATTGTCCCAGCAGCTGACAAAGCACATCTCTCTCTAAGTTGTGTCTTGAAAGCAGGATTCATCTGGGAAATAACAACATAGTATAAATAACAGCCACAAAACTGTTTGCAGGGAGCCGTGCTCAGGCCAGGTGGCATATGGGCTCATCTGGGACATTCCTTAAGCATCCCTGCCGATCACCTGGCTTCTTGGGTGTGGGGTGCTGGAGGGACCCCAGAGACTTCTACACTCGCTGCAGAGTCCAGAGAGCATCATTTCCTCAGCCTCCTCTCCTTGATCTCCCTCAGCTGCGGCATTGTCCCCTGACAGGTGCTGATGGAGATATCTGTGAGTATGAGGCCACCAGCCACCTGGGGTGATGGTAATCCCTTACCACACAATTTCTTCTGCCAACGTACAAGTTTTATTCATTCTTTTATTTTTACAACAGTAGCCAAGGGAGGCACTTTGTCACCGCCTGCGACCAAAGAACACTAAAGGAGAGCGACTCAAGGCTATGATAAAATGCTCGCGGTATCGATCTCGGTTCCAGATTTGTTTCCTGTCTTGCATTAACTCCCCATCAATTGCCGTGATAGCGTTAGAGCATACAGTGTTGTTGGCTTTCCCCCTCCACTGGCAGCACCCCAATACACAAACCCAGCTCCACTCCTGGTCGTTATTTTAGTGCAGTATCCCAGTAAATTAAATATAAGGGTAAGGAGTCCGGGTGGGAGTTAAATAAGGGCGTGGGTTTGCCCTGGACATGTTTCCTCATGTTGGGGTCCCCCACAAGGCTTTGTTGTTCCTTCATCAAATCCCCCTGCTTTGATGCCCACTGTACAGCAGCAGTGACTGGGGTCAGCTCCTGCTCATCAGAGTGGCTGGTCAGGGTGGTGGTGCTCATGGAAAGCCCCATCCCTCTGCCAGGCTGGGGTCTCCAGCACTGCCACGAACCTGCTGAGACGAGACAGTGAAGTTCTTTGGAAGGGGCAATGTGAGGTTGGCAGCTCCCTCATGAACTCCAGCTCTCACTATGGGATTGTTTAATGGCACTTTGGGAAAAAGTACTTTCCTTGGGGTCATGATGGGGGCTTTGGCTCCCTTCACCTCTCTCAATCTGTGGCCAAAGCCCTGGAGCTGGGGAGCAGCATGGGTTGAGGGTGGGGGCAACAACAGTGCTGATATCAGGTGGTCTCCCAGGTGTGAGGCACCGATGCTGTACTGCGATCCTTGGCTTTACTTGGTTTTGCAAGTTTATTGTACTTTCTACTTATTTAATTATTAATAAGCTTGGATGTTCTGAGTGGGAAGAATGGCGACTCCCCAGGTTTCCTTTCCCCTGTGCTTTCAGTGCTTGTGATTCGCTTTTTAGTCCACTCAGAACAATTTTCTGTAAAACATTGACCTCTAGTGGCTTTTCCGTTGAAGGAAACGATAGGGAACAAAAGATTGGCTGCATTTACCACTTACGGAGGCAAAATGACAGTCCCTTCTCTTCCATAGGCAGAACCAATGCGAACACAGTGATCACACCCCAGGGGCTCCAAGACACATGGTCCTTGGTGTCCTTGTCCTGAAGGAGCAGCCTTCCCTGCCAGGATGGTTTGCTTACTGGCCTACTTTAATTCCATTTACTTAAGCAGATCACCAATCCCCTGACATTGCATCTCCAGCGTCATTGATGAGGTCATGGTCATATTAAAGGAGGCGTGAAGAGCTCAATCGATGTGTTTGTCTTCAGGCTGCTGATGGTGGAAAACATAGTGTTTGATGGTGAATATTAATGTGTGACCCACAGTGATCTCTTAATGGTATACATAATGTTGAGCTTGCAGCTTTTCCAGATGGCTGTCTGATAGGACTCCCTGCAGCAGCATGTCCCCCCCTCCTGTTTCTCCAAACCAAAGCCAGCACCTCCCTTGGCAACACTTTCTCTTAGAAAAATGCTGCCATGCATCCTTTAATTTCCTGTTACTCACTTATCTCTCCTCTTTTTTTGTTGCAGTCCTGTATCAGGTGAAGGCAGGAGAGTACAATGGGATTTGCATGGCCTTTTCCTACATCCTCATTTCAGTACAAGTGGGTTGGGGCTTCTGGGCACATCTCATTTGTCTGGCCTGTTGAAAGGACATGTCTTGTAGGACATGTCTCGTAGGAAATGTCCTCCTTAACAGTGTAATGCTGCTCTGGGGCTTTTGCAGCTCAGACCCACAGCTGCTCACCAGGAAAAGCAGCACTGGCAGTCTTTTGCAGACTGCATAAACTTGTTGGTCCAGCTCTACTGTGTAAGGAAAAATAAAAAATAAAGCCAGAGCTACCTGTGCCCTCCTTGAGTTGAGGCTTCCATCGTGAGAGATATTTTGATTATTCTCCCAAGGTCTGGGGAGAACATCAGTTGGGGCAGCTGGCAGGAGCTTGTAGCCACATGAGCGACTACACAAAAGAAAATGTGGGGTTCCCTTCCACCTCTGTAGAGGCAAAAATCGTTAAGCACAGCCAGAGGTGTGCAAGTAGATCTAACCGTCCTGGCTCCCTGCAGAGAATTGGTTGAGCCGCCCTTCACCCCGGAGAGGCGAGGACACAGAGAAGCACTCTGCAGCAGGGCTCCTGACAGCCTCTTAAGTGCATCTCCAAGGTTCTATTGATTTTGAACATTAATGCTCTGTGTGCTGTAGAAACACGGGACTAAATGCTCTGCCTTCCTCTCCCCTTGGCAGGAATTTCTACTATATCACCATCCTGCGTGACCCCGTATCCCGATACCTAAGTGAATGGCGCCACGTCCAGCGAGGAGCCACGTGGAAGGCATCCCTGCACGTCTGCGATGGCCGGTCTCCAACCACCGAGGAGCTGCCCAGCTGCTACACAGGGGACGACTGGTCAGGCTGTTCCCTGCAGGAGTTCATGGATTGTCCCTACAACCTTGCCAACAACCGCCAGGTCCGCATGCTGTCCGACCTCAGCCTGGTGGGATGCTACAACCTGTCGGTCATGCCTGAGGAGCAGAGGAATAAGGTTCTGCTAGACAGTGCCAAGGAGAACCTGAAGCGAATGGCCTTCTTTGGCCTGACTGAATTCCAGCGAAAAACTCAGTATCTCTTTGAGAAAACTTTCAACATGAACTTCATCTCGCCGTTCACGCAGTACAATAGCACAAGGGCCTCCAGTGTGGAGATAGATGAGCAGACTCAGCAGCGCATCGAGGCCCTCAATTTTTTAGACATGGAATTGTACGATTATGCAAAAGACCTATTTTTGCAGCGGTACCAGTACATGCGGCAGAAGGAACACCAGGAAGCGCGGCGGAAACGCCAGGAGCAACGCAAGATCCTGAGGGCAAAGCAAGCGCACCTGAGAGAGCAGGGGGAGAACGCCTCCAGCACTGACTACCTGGGGAACGTAGAGCGGTGGCAGCGGTAGTGGGGGGGCTCACCAGGCACCAAAAAGCCAAGTGGAAACCAACCCGACCTGTGAATCGGAGACAACAGAGCAGTCCAGACAAATCATGCTTCCCAAGGGTTTGAAGTAAAAAGAGGTTAAAACGTTGCCTTTGCAGTTGCCTTTGCAGTAAATGTACTGTACGTGGAACACTTAATCTTAGCGTGTAATTAAATTGTCCTTTTAGGTTTGTTGGATTATTTATGAAATACAGGAGCCAAGTAGGCTCATCGGAAATGGTTGCTTGGATGTTTATTTAAAAGAAAAGGGGAAAAAATACCCTTAAATTAGTTATGAGTACAAAATGGGATGCTGGAAAATGTTTATGATGCTTGGCTGAAATCTATCTGGGAAGCAAACTCATTTCCTAATAATGAGCATTTAGCATACTCTCACAATACAGTATATGAGCAAAACCTTTTCCCTTTGATTTCCTATTAATTTTATTTTAATAATGTGTTTTCAAGGGCACCAACTGCTTATGATATTTATCAAGATAATGAGTGGATGATGAAGGGAACAATAAAGGTCTAGAAAAAATACTGACTAGTTTTATGTATAATATTGGCTTTTAAAAGGAATAGAAATAATTTCTCTAGTTATATAAATATTTAAAATTTTAAACTTTTTCTACCTACTGCTGTTTAGAATTTTAAGCTTGGTCTATCTCATATTAAAAAAAAAAGAAAAAAGACATAACATACTTTTCTGAACTCAATGCAAATGTTAAAGACACTGTTTCCAGATTTTTTCAGGGCAGTATGATTTTAACTCTGGAAAACTTACAGCACATATTCATGCTTCATAAAGCCTTTTGCAAATTATAACCTTGCAACAGTGTCTAATTTGAAGTCTTTCTTGCCCATTAAAATACATAATGCTGAATTTATCATTCCTTAATAATTGGTGGTATAAACTAGATGAAATTATATTGCGGATATTTGTGTAGAGTCTTTAAAAAGCTGTAAAACTCTCTAATCCCAGCAATATTATGAAGAGAATTGCTCAATGGAAGAAGCAGATTTACACTTGAATTAGGATTTGCTTCTGGTAAATCTTTGCTACACCAGATAAGAATAAGAACAGGGCTTTTTTGCTTTTTTTTTTTTTTTTTTCCCTATGCTCTTTAGTCCTTCTTAGCATTGACAGATGAGTGATGACTGTAAGTGAGGGAAGCCAATTTTGCCATAGCCATAGTTGTAGAGGACAGGACGGTTACCTGGTGGGATCCCAAGCTGGACCAGGCTCACCCTCCACCCTTTGGCTTCACTGAGACTGGCAGGGAGAGGAGATGGGGCAGGGAGATATCAGGGGCTCCTATAAATCTCTATGCAAAAAGAAAATAATAAAAAAAAATACAAAACCTCTGTAAGGCTTGGGCTATACATTCAGCAAGTTCAGCAATTTTGTATGCAGCCTGCAATGCTCCCAAGCTTCGCACTAAATAGCGATCTCTGTGCAGGTACCCAGTGATGGGAGGACCTGAAAAGGGCATTTTTTGTCCCGATGTAGACAATGCTTACAAGGCTCACTTGCACTATTGCCTTTCGCCAGTAATATTCTGTACACCAAGAAGGCAGGGGGACATAAAATGAGACAGAAGGCTTTAAAAACACCTTAAGGCTCCACGCCTAAGTTATCAGAAGTTGTTTTACCTCCGATGTTGTATTGCGACCCGGGGGACAGCAATCCTGCTGGGGGCAAAGCAGAGAGCAAAGCAGCAGCAAACCAATACCCTGCATTAGCAGCTTGGAAAAGAGAATAACTTCATGTACAGCAATTTATTATTTTTTTTAAATGACAACTGTAGTTGCCAATATGATGTCTCAGCTGTATTTTGTTTTTTATGGGGACAAATAATTCGCTCTTAAAACCGAAAGGCACTGCTGTAAACAGGACTTAACTGTGAGTGAGCTGGAGGGCCTGTTGCAGAAGGTGCATTTTGTTTTTACGCTGTGGTGTGCATGGTTTACAGAGACTAGTTGCATTTTCTTTGTGTATACTGTTTATTGTATATAAGGGATGTATGAATATAAGGATGCCATTTTGTCATAACCATATCAAATTCTACTGATTTCCACTGTAGACGCTGTCTTACTGTGTAGATTTACAGGCCAATCCACAGACTTTGATTGTGTAATTTAACAATAGAAATGATTAATAAAATTTAACTACAGTCTTCTGATTTTTGTGTGGTTATTTCTTTATCTGACAGCATGTTGGAAATTGTGCAGTTCAGAATGAATGGTAATTTTAACACAAATGAAATAGCAGTTGACAAGCAAGTCACCTGGAGTACTGTCCAGCTCTGGAGTCTTCAACATAGAAAGGACATGGAACCATTGGAACGAGTCCAGTGGAGGGCCACAGAGATTACCAGAGGAATGGAGCACCTCTCCTATGAAGACAGGCTGAGGGAGCTGGAGCTGTTCAGCCTGGAGAAGAGAAGGCTCTGGGGAGACCTATTTGCAGCCTTCCAGTATCTGAAGGGAGCCTACAGGAGAGCTAGAGAGGGACTCTTTGGCAGGAAGTGTAGTGATAGGACAAGGGGTAATGGTTTTAAACTGGAAGAGGGGAGATTTAGATTAGATGCAAGGAAGAAACGTTTTCCTGTGAGGGTGGTGAGGCACTGGAACAGGTTGCCCAGAGAAGCTGTGGATGCCCCATCCCTGGGAGTGAGTGTTCAAGACCGGGCTGGACAGGCTTTTGAGCAACCTGGTCTGGTGGGAGGTGTCCCTGCCCATGGCAGGGGGGTTGGAACTGGATGATCTTTAAGATTCCTTCTAAGTCTAACAATTCTATGATTCTTTGAGTTTAAAATAATGGCTTTTCTGATGTGTATTTAAACTACAGCTTGCAAGGGCAAAGCCACTTTGGACTTTCTGTGGCTCAAGAGTTACTGCAGAGGTTTTGCTGCTATTCTCAGCAGTTCTCAGCGAAACAAGCTGTGGTTTCTGATTATTTTACATGCGATTGTCAGTGGTCTGCAGCATTAAGGTGTTCGTTCTCTGTCTGTACATACATGTATGTGTATGATTATTTTTTTCCCTTTGGATGATACCCTCCCTTTTTGCTCCAGCTGGCTCTGGAGGATGCTTCTGACTTCCAGGACATCCTGCTGTATACGTTCCTGGGACATTTTGAAACACAGAGAAGCTAAACAAGACTGATGCAAAAGCAGGTGAGAATGAATTGAGCATAATGCCCCAGATCAACTCTAAAATATGCTTTTTTGCAATTTGGAAGGAGGCTTATTTTTTTCATTGGTGGCTATAGAAGACCGGCAGGCTTGCCAATCTTGCAGCGGGGCAGAAAACCTGAAGGCGTCCGTAGGAGTCATTGCCTTTACGTAGTGGAATTCCCCTGTGAAGACAGAGGTGCCCTTCCTCTTGCAAGTACCTGCAGGAGCATCTTATATCTGCAGGGCTTTTTGAGCCATGAGCAGAATGGAAGGATCTGCCAGCAAATCTGCATTTGACTGTCCTGGCTTTATACACAGGTCTATTAGTGCACTGAAAAAGCTTCTGGTGGAACTGCTAATGGGACACAGGTCGTGCAAGGTGCTTCCCTGCAACTAAAAAAAGCACTCAGCAGTGAAGTCTGGCGTAAAAGCAGTTGGGGTTGCCTTTTGAGGAGAGTACTTTGACAGCTCTTTTACTGCAGAAGAGGAAGGTGAAGGAGGTGGGGTGTTCGAACAGACAAACTTCACAAGCTGAGGAGCTACAGCAGTGATTCAAGTAGCTCTCAAACCCTCCGGTAAGTTTTGAAAAGCTTCAATGCATGTTAAGAAAAATTCTGAGCATCGAGGTGCTTCTGAAGGTTCCACCAGGTAGAAATGTCAGCATCAGCCCAGGGCAGTTGGTGTGGAGCTGGGGGCTGCTTTGGGGATGGAGATGTCTGGTGCCAATATGTAATGTTAAAGGGAGCGGGTTGGTTCATTTCACCATCCAGAAGTTTGGAAAGTTGATAGCTGTGAAACCTGTGTAGCCTTGCAAAGTGCCGTATTTGGGGCTAATATTTTGAGACTAAAAGTTACGTAAAGGGTACCTGGTGCGTAAGGGTTGTTGGAAGTTAACTGCTCAGCTGGTTTTTGTTGATGAAATTTGCAACCTCTTTGTACAACATGATATACTTTAGTGTTCTGTAATACATTTGCTTTCAAGTCTGTCCTTTTTGAGTAAAAATGAGCTGATGGGCTTTTTCATGTAATTTTTTAAATTCACACATTATCCAAAATTATGAGGGCCATGAATAAGACCTGACAGATACCAGTATAATTGCTGTTTCAGCTCATGAAATCACTGAGGAAAACAGAAGAAAAACTGATACATCTCTTCTCTTAAATTTCAGCCAGAAATACCAGATAATTGAGGGAACCTGTCAAACTAATGCAAGTCTTCAGCCGCAGACCCAGTTTGCCAGGCTGACCCCCACGCTCCTGGAGAGGCACAGTGAGTAGCTCCAGTGGAGAGGTCTTCTTCACAGAATCATCTTCTGCAGGAGAAATACTTTCCAAGCAGGTGTTAGATATAAATCTTTGGTTTACTAAAGCATTTGAGAAGAGCTGGGGAGGGTTTGGTTTGCCTGAGTGGCAGCACAGGAAATAAGAAAAGTGGAGGGTCCTTCGCACCACGTGCAGGGACCAGGATACTAGCACCAGGGGATTTGGGATCTCCTGCCTCCAAGGTGGATAGAGCAAATAACAAACCAGTTCACGATCCCAGTGAAGGTGGGATCTGGGCTCTGGAGGCAGCCGGCACTCTCTGTCCTCTCCAGTCTGCTGCCAGCAGTGGCTCCTGCACAGTCTGCACAAAGCCTTCCTGAGCAAATAGCACAACATCTGAACTCTTACCTATGAAATTCAATTCTGGATTTCCTAAAGCAATCTCCCTGTTCCAGTAGCCTCATCAAGGAAGAGCATAATTTCATTTAATCCATTTCTTGAATTCAGAGTCAACTGCACTGCCATTGTGCCAATATTGCTGCTCTGCTATCTCTAGAGATGACGTGAGGCATTTAGACCTCAAATCGAATTTGACTCTAAGCTTCCAGAGGATCTATCAGCTAAATTACCTGTTGTGTCTACTCAGAAGCTTTGTCATGCAGTTTAGCTCTGCGAGGATGCATTAGGCCAGACAAGTGAGGTTATCACACTTTTTGCGTGGGGAGCAATGAAAGGCTGAAACAATATATATGCAAAGCAATCAAAATATTTATAGGGAGGGCGAGGGCTGAGTGTTCATTTTCAGGACACATACCGCCTTTTGGTGTTCTCAGCTGCCTGGATTTGTATCTCCCCTCATATGACTGCAAATAAAGTTCACAAGCAGTTGCTGACATAAACCTCTACATAAACTCTAAAAACTATTTAAACTATAGAGGTTTATGTCAAATATATGTATTTTCTGATGGGCATTCATGGACAGAGGGCTGCAAACGACTCCTGGCAGAACATGCATTTGAGCCCTAATTCTCCTAATGATGTCTTAGCTTCACAGTAAATGGTAGCTACTGGCACAACGTTCATTTTGCCAATGAATAGTAAATTTTCTGGTAAGTAAAAGGTTGGGAATCATGAGAGCTATAGTTAAAAGGGATATTTAGGCCACATGAAAGGTGAGATTTCAAAAAAGCTCTTTTTTGTTTGGAAGTTTTAAAGTTCTCACTTTTCTGTTATTGCTCCTTTTTGAAATGGCATTTTCCTTTTAAATACTATCTTTAAATTGTAAAGTCAATATGTAATGAGTTCAGATCATCCATTAGTTGAATTAAACTTTCGATTTCAGGTCAACAGTTTAACCCAACCTGGGATGGAAATGTTGGGACCTTTTCCTTTGAATAAGCCATACAAATATATGCTGCCTTTTTTGGGTGGTCTGCAGCTGGGTGTGAATCCTGGAGCAGTTTCCTGGGGAAGGAAGGCTACTCCAGCTCTTCCAGTGGGGTCTCCACTCCTGTCCCCACAGCAGGAGCTGCCTCTGTGACTGCAAGGGGACACAGAACCTCGAGAGGTCTCTCTCCTCCTTTGTAATCAATGCACTGCATTCGGCACAACAGCTCTGTAGTGTTGTTAACATTAGGTGAACCAGGTGGAAAGTGTTCTTTTGTGCAATATAAAGCAGGTGGATAGAGGGGTTACACCACACAGGAGATGTGTGCTCCATGGGGGAAACTGGGAATTTCCCCTCTGGGCATGGCAAGCTGGGAAGCATATTAATAGACATCATTACATTAGAATAATTGCTGTGGAATGAGGAAGCGCATACATAATTTTTAATGCCTGGGAAATCTCACACAGTTTCAAAATAATTAAAAATGGGATTAATCTAGATGCCAGACAAAGCCTGCCTAATTACTAATGAATAAAGCTGTCTGAATGGCTGCAGCACCCTCTGCAGCCTCAGCTGCTCCAGCACTTTGAAGTCAGTCCCCTCTTAACGCCTGACAGCAGGGGCCGGTCCCCGCAAGAGGCGACAGTCCGAAGGTCGGGGGGAGCCCGCCTGGCCGGGATGTTCTGAGGAGATACTGCCGGGGACACAGGAGGCGTGGGGCTATGGGACCAGCCCGCCCCCACCCCCGGGAGCATCTGTGCTCTGCCTGCGCTTGGTGAGCTGACCCCGGGACAGACCCACAGCAGGGATTTCGAGGTAAAGATATGCAGAAAAGGATTACCTGGCTGGGCATGAAACTGCAGCTGACAGGGGTCCCCAGTGCCTCTGAGCAGCAGGACCCGTGTGAAAAAGTGCCCACTGGGAAGATGATCCGTTCCCAGGCTTTGAGCAGCAGTTTCACAGACCTGATTTTCATATGGCACCTTTTGATTCCTTTCAAAAATAAATCAGGAGCAGTGGGAAGAGGAGAGTCCCTATAACTTAAACAGACATCCCTTTCAGGAAGCGCTGCCCAAATCCAAAATCAAATCCCTGTTGCAGTGTTGTGCTCACTGTGGCACCAGGGAGCTGCAGCAGCTTCTCTGCTCTGACAGGTGGCAGCGGCCTGTGCAGTGGCTATACCGGCCCAGCCCGTGCCATTGGCTTGCATCCCAACCAGTGGCATGTCCCAGCTGAGCCACAGTCATCCCGGGGCTGGGGCACGCTGGTTGTGTCAGGCCAGCTGCGCATCAGGGTCAGGATGCCCATGGCATGAGTGAGTAGAAGCCGCCAGATACCAACCATGCCCATGTACCCTCTCTGGTGCCCAGTGTGCCCCACAGTTGTGCCTCCAGAGCTGTTTGGTGAGACCAGCCATGGATTTGGTAATTTCTGAGATTTTTGCATTCTCCAGAGAATTGCCACATCTGGAAAACTCATGCTGCTTGGGTTTGAAGGTCAATGTTAGAAACCCCCTTTTCCTCTGTTCCCAGTGCTGTGGGTATGGTGATGCTGGGGGATAACCTGTGCCAGTGCTGCTGCTTCTGTGAGGTGCATTTGCTGCTGCCATTGCCCTGTATGTTGTAATCCTTTGACGGTTTTTATGGGCTTGTATTTCTTTTAAATCAGTAGAAAAACACCTCATCCACTCCCCAGATCAAGACAGTTTCTTGGGTAGAAAAATGACTGCAGTGAGCAGGTCCCTCCAGCTGGAGGGTGGCTCTGTGGCCCCCATCTGCCTTTGGCTAACCCACCAGCTCCTTTGGCTTCCGAATACCTATAGATGGAAGAGAGGTAACTGGCAAACTTCCCTCACCTCTCTTCACAAGTGGTTCTTTCCCCACTGGAGATATTGGGGTTATGTGTTGGAAAAGGATGTTTTATATCAGGTCAAAATTGTTTACACCAAGGATTTGCAAGCAACACTTTCCTCCCTGCCCTGGATACCACTTTTGGTGGTACCTTTGGCATTGCAAAATTCCCTGATGTCCCTGGAGTAAAGGAGCTCTTGCAAATAAGCAGGTCCTGAGGCACTGAAGCTCATGAAGCTCAGTCTTTTAAAAGAGGAGGTCATTGTTACCATCAGGTTGGGAGGTACAACTAGAGCTGTGCAGCTCAGGCTGGTGACACAGGGTCTCACGGGAGCATTACTCGTGCAAGCAACAGCAGTGGCCCCACGTCACATCCATACCGGCTCTGCCAAGCTGGGGCTGCGTTTTGCCATTGAGGAGTTGGTCTCATTGCCTGTATGTGGGCACAGCTGTGTGGGCTTAGGAAGCCAAAAAGTGGGGTGCTGCAGAGTGTTAGAGTGGACTGGTGAAGGGGATGGGCACTGAGGGGATCTGGAGCTGGGCTGAAAAGCTGCCCATCCTCTCCAGGCAGTGCATGGCGGAGTCAGGGCTGGGGCGGGGGGCTGGAAGGGACAGTCAGGCTTTCCAAGTCAGCCTTTCATACCTGATTAAAGATCATAAAGCTGGATTTGATGTTCTGCAAAGTTACTGGTGCTGCATCATGCTCAGCCCAGCACCATGCCAGATCCTGCCCAAGGAGCCCACAGGCACCGGTCTCTGCCAAAATAATGCTGGGTGTCAGGGCCAATGTGGCACGGCGGGGAGGCAGTGCCATCACTGAGACAAGGCATTGTCTGGGTCAAGGTTTGCAACAGCAGCTTTCCCAATCAGTCACAGATTTCACAGCAGTAAGAGCAGGGCTGCTGCCTTTCACCGTGTACTCGAGTTCTACCATGGAGTGAACACAAAATTAATCATGGCCTGCCTACCTCCACTGCCCTTCCTAGCACAATATGCCTGGCTGGCACATGTGGAGCTGACTCTGCAGGGACACACCGTGCTGCTGACTCACACATCGTGGTGCTGCTTCCCTGGGTCACACTATTGCAATGCATATTTTCTTCCTTTCTTTTTCTTTTTTTTTTATGGCCTTGCTGAGAAAAAACTGCATCGGCATCAGGGCATGCAAAGTGATGCCTGCAGAATTTTAACTCCCTCCCAGGGCTTTTGGGGATGTCGTTGCCCATCTGGAGGGAGTTGCACTGGCTCTTTATCAAACATCACATTGATTTCAAAATTACATTGATGGCTCTGTAAGGCAGTGCCCTTTTTGTGGCCCTCTGCATTTGTTAAAGATGATCTCTCTCCTTTGGATGTGGCAGGGGCAGCATTATCTGGTTTGTCTGCATCAATTTTCTGTGAGAACGGATCAGATTTTGGATAGGGAGAGGGAGATGAGAACTGAACCGTCTGACTGGGATTTTCCCCAGCAGTGCTCAGCTATTGAACTCACTCTGCCAGTAGAGTTTTTCCTCCCAGGCCACTCGGGCAGTGGATGCTACCTGGGCTAGAGATTTGTAAAGCACAGACCATGAGCTGTGATAGAGGGGGCTCAGGACACACACACTTTGGATTCTTTCCCAGCTCTGCCAGCCCATGCCCTGAATCCTAACCTGACAAACCCATTTGACCTGGCTGCTTTTCTGTTGCTTCTGTGCAACAACGAAATGCAAACCAAAGACTGCAGAGGCAACACCAGAAATTAAGACTTAAAGGTGATTCATTCTGTCATCTTCTGCAGGCCACAGAACAGCCTTTCCTTGAGGATAAACACACTCTCTGTGTCTGTACACTCAGCTGTTAATACTGCAAATGAAGTGCAATGTTTTTCAGATTATTGAATCATTACTGTCAGTAGAACAAGCAGCTCATGCAGGCTGCCAAGGCAGGAGATTAAATAAATCATTAATTTTACGTTAGTTGTTCATGCACAAATTTCTGAGCGGGGGTGATTAACTGCTGGAACAAGCCACTGAGGGGAGTGGGCTCCAGTTTCTACTGTCTCCAGATGAAGGCTGGCTGCCATTCTATGAGGGACGTTCTTGCCAGACAAAGTCGCTGGACTCAGTGTAAGTGCAACTGGTTGAACTGTGGCAGGAGGCCACCATGTGCAGGGAGCCAGTGACGATGATCTGATCATCTCAGCCCCGTTAGCATTTGTGACATGCTCTTAAAAAAAGGTCTTGCTGTTAATACAAGTTATGAATATTCACGGCTCCATTCATCCTGACCCTTTAAAGAAATATTTTTCAGCTAGTACCAGACACCGAGATAGTGATGCTGTACCCTATGCCTCCTGGGATGCTGCAGCACACCACCTGCCTCCATCACCTGCAGTGCTCAGTGAGATGCTGTTCTATGCACACTATACATCCTTCCCCAGCAGGGAAACACAGGCGCAGAGAAGTGTAGCACCTGCAAAAACAAGCTCTCCCATACTGCAACCATTCAATAATTTTATATATTGCTTGTATGCAGTAGGCCACAACAGAGGACATTGGTCTTGATTGCCCTTCATCCCCATTGCTGACCCTGACAGCACTCATCTTCCTCACAGACCTCACACAGGTTGCACCCCTGGCACTTGTAGGTGGCTCTGTAGCTCCAGTACTGGGAAATGGCTCTGATTAAGTCCCAGGACTGCTAATTAAGCAGGAATCACCTTGGTTTTACTTGACCAGAGGACTAGGGTATGACTCATTTGTTTTGCTTTTACTGATGTTCAACTTGGCTCCCCAAGAGAGGACTCACCTCTTGAAGGAGCAATGGAGGTGCAGCCGGGAAGAGAGGGAAGAGAGGGGACACATCCAGCAGGTCTCAAGGGTGACTCACTCGGTGAAACCTCAGAGAAGAGGCCGTTTCTCACGCCCTCCAAGGTCCCCTACCATAGGCTATTGTGTGAGGAAGTGTTTGCTGATAGTCATGGGGCTAATATTCTATGTTTCTTTCACCTGGCAAGCAGGTGTCCATGCATCTCTGATGCATTGACATCTCACAACACCCCAGCCCGCATTCAGCCACTGCTGGGAACCTCTGCCCTCAAGGGCAAGGTGTCCCATCCCCTGCCTCATCTGAGCTCCAGAGTGAGGGTCTGATCTCAGAGGTGCTGAGCAGAGAACATGGGGTCCTTCAGCTGCTCATGGATGGCTGGTAGTGGAGAGGGTGAGCTGTCACTGGCACATTATTTACTTGAAGCCATAATCATAGAACTATAGAATGGCTTGGGTTGGAAGGGACCCTAAAGACCATTCAGTCCCACCCCCTGCCATGGGTAGGAACACCTCCCACCAGACCAGGTTGCTCAAAGCCTTGTCCAAACTGGCCTTGAACACCAGGGATGGGGCAGCCACAGCTTCTCTGGGCAACCTGGTCCGGTGCACACCACCCTCACACCAAAGAATTTCTTTCTAGTATATTATCTAAATCTCCCCTCTTCCAGTTCAAAGCCATTAGCCCTCTTCTTGTCACTACGTGCCCTCATAGGAAGTTCCTCTCAAGTCCCTCTCAACACTCCCAACTCTCTCAGGCTGTCCTCACAGCATAGGGTCTCCAGCCCTTGCAGCATCGCCGTGGGCCTAATGGACCCACTCCTTCCAGTACAGTCATGTTTTTGGCCTTAGAATAAATGCAAAGATCAGAAGAACAAAAAAAAAAAAAAAAAAAAAAAAAAAAAAAAGAAAAAAAAAAAGGAGAAAAACAAACATTTGTTGAAAGGATTTATATGTGCTGGCCAAGTCCTGCTTGGTATTCAGAACTAGAACAAGGTAGGAACCTTAATGTTTACATCCGTACCAATCCAGGCTTTAATTTAGGCAATATATTGCAATCTATCTTTCTCTGGATTTTAATAGCTTTTCTATTATTTTGCTCCACGGATACTTAGAAATGTGAGCTCCTTTACTAAGTGACTACTTAGACCAATAAAAGAGCTATTTACTTAACACATTAGTTTGCAGGCAGCCTTGTGTAAGTGTGGAGGCTGCATGCCGGCCATGGCTGTGGGTATGAATATGTATAATTAATAAATGTTATTTTGCTGAACATATATTACTGAGTGTCTTGGCTCTCCTTGACCAAGAAATTCTGTCTCTCAGATCTAATGAAAGGTTTAGACATTTTAATTTATTTTCTTAGATTAGACTCAGAAAATAACCTTATTATTCTAATAGGTAGATTAGTCCCTGAGGAAGACACGAATAAGTGAAAAAGCGATAGGTGAAAAATAGGCTAGAGCTGCTATTACAGAAGAGTCTTTCTGGCCTTCTAATTTTTAGTTTGAAACCATGGGAAATCAGACTCTGTGAGAATGCAAAGTGCAGCCAGCCAGCTGTGCAGCCTCAATAGCTGTTTTCCTGTGCAAAATGGTAGAATTTGTACTAGAAGAAACACCTTCTCTGGAAATACATTTTAAGTGCCTGTTGTATTAAATCTATTTTAGATTTTGTCAAGTCCATAAAATTCAATGTGTTAAATCACATTTTGGACTGTACACACTAGAGGGAGCTACAGAAAAAACAATCCCCAGGCTGCTGCCAGACTTCTGCTGCTCTCTCCAAACCCCCTGCTCCTGCCCACTCTCGCCTGCTCCCCTGGGAAAAGAGGTGTCTTTTAGGACCAAATCCTGAAAATAGCACTTTAACAATGTCGGAGGAGCAATTTCGTTGGAAGTTTGTTGCTTAGATATGCTTGTCAAAATTTTAGATGGGGAAAAAGGCTTTTATATCCATCACATCAAAATGATGCATTTTGAGAGTGTCCCTGGTTAGGTCAATGCTGGTTCTTTTGGATGTCTACCCTGAATTCCTGATCTACACCAAAACATTATGTATACAGTCATACATGTATACATGCTTTGACCACTCTCAGAAGGACAAATTGCCACTGTTGAAGGTACCCAGAACCCAATTAAAATGTTTCAGGGGACTGGAAATTATTTTTGCAGCCTTGTTTCACCCCACCAGCAGTTCTTAAATTCCATCTCTCCCTCCTGCTTCCAGCGTCTTTGCTTTCCAGTGCAGGACCAGGAGGGGACTTACCACAGACCTGATGTGTCCATCATTCCCTGATGTGCCTAATCACTTTTTTAAATCCCCTGCACTCCCAGTATCTGTAGCATCACCAGGGAGGGTAGTCCTCAGGGAGAGGGGAGAGGGAGCTCTTGCTTTTCCTCTGCCCGCTCCCTCTCTGTGTGTTTGGAAACAGGGAACAGGAGCTCCCAGCTCACCAGCAAAGTCCCAGCTTTCAACCACCTTCCAGGGCCCTGTTTTCCTCAGCTGAAGGATGCTTGTTTTTAAAGGCTGATTTATGATGACATCCTGGGCTGCATCAAAAGATGTGTTGCTAGCAGATCCAGAGAGGTGATTCTGCCGCTTTACTCTGGTGAGAGCTCACCTGGAGTACTGTGTGCAGGGCTGGAGCCCTCAATATAGGAAGGACATGGACCTGATGGAGCAGGTCCAGAGGAGGGCCACGAAAATTATCAGGGGGTTAGAGCACCTCTGCTACAAGGAAAGGCTGATGGAGCTGGAGTTGTTCAGCCTGGAGAAGAGGAGGCTCTAAAAAGACCTAATCACAGCCTTCCAGTACCTGAAGGGGTACTTCCCAGTACAGGAAGGCTGGGGAGAGTCTGTTTACAAAGGCCTGCAGTGATAGGATGAGGGGCAATGGCTTTAAGTTGGAGAAAAGCAGATTTAGATTGGATAACAAATTAGAAATAGATATTAGATAGATAATAGATAATAGAAATTAGAAACAAATTCTTTACTGGGAGGGGGTGGAACACTGGAACAGGTTGCCCAGGGAGGTGGTTGAGGCCCCTTCCCTGGAGATATTCAAGGTGAGGCTCAATGAGGCCCTGGGGAACCTGGTCTAGTTGGGGGTGTCCCTGCTGACTGTGAGGACATGAGACTAGATGACCTTTGGAGGTCCCTTCCAGCCAGAACCATTCTATGATTCTGTGATAAATGCAGTTAATATTTTTTTCCCTCCTCTGGGAGCTAATATTAGGAACCAGTGATATAATTCCCATTTGTTGATGGAGCCTGCAAGGCAAGGCACTACACAGCTGCTCCTAGGGCTGTATTTTCGCAGTGCCTACTTGCACCAAAGGCTTTTTGGAAGCAAGTGGGGCTGAAATCAGTGCAGAAGTATGAGTATTTAGCCTGTGCTGTTATTAATGTTTGCTACACTGCTGCATATGTGAGGCTGGAATGCTAACAGGCACAGGCTGTTTGCTTTGCTGTGTCAGTACAACAGCATCTTTGTTGCAGCTTTGATGAGCTGTCTGTGCTGCAGCTCGGGTAAAGACTGCTTTTCTGTCTGCAAGGAAACATCACCTCTGTTAAGAGAGAAATATTTCCCTCTGAATGACAAGAAAAGAAAACCAAGCAGTGGTCTTGTCTAGTGCTGTTCCACTGATAAAACAGAAAATAGGACAAAAGTTTTCTCCCATCAAACAGTTATCCTCAGCAAAGAGCAGACATCTCCCATTTATTTATTTCCTCTTGCTCCTGTGCTTTTTTCGTGCTTCCAGCTGTATCAAGTTTCACAGGGACTCTGGGTCTGATGCTGCAGCTCCCTAGAAGACCTGTCACTGAGGATAAAGAAAACCAGCAACAGGCTGGGAGAGACAAGCAGACTTGTCTGGGGGATGCTTTCCAGGGTTTCAGCTGAGCTGTGACACAGCAGTGGGTGCACAGTGCAGTGGGTGGAATACGCACACTGCATCATCTTGAGGACCGCGATTTTGAGCTGTGGTAGTGTGAGGAGTGACAATCCTTCCTGGCCTCTCCTGCTCTCCCTCAGTCATTACAACACTGTTTATAAATCACAGAGGAAAAAGAACAATACTAGCCAAGTAATGCTTAAATTAAGCATCTGTGTGTTTCAGTATGGCTGGGAGTATGCAAGGTGAGCTGCCCAGCCTGACCCAAGTTTAGAGCAGCCTTTTTCTTCTGATGAAGGCTGGCATGTGCTTCCGTTCAGTGGTGACTCTGGAGGAAGAAATGGAGGCCCATCAGGAAAGAGAGATACTCCCTTAGCATCAGCCACATCCTGAGGCCAACGCTGGGTCCAGTGAGGTTTATTTAAACTGGATATGAAGACATTATTCCAATGCGATTTGACAAGCACCAGTCTGTTGGTCCTCTGATCTGCAGGGAAAAGTCTCTGGAGGGGTGGAGCTGATTGTGTTTCGATGTGATGCCATGATTTGGAGTGACACACCAGGGGTGGTGCACATTAGGGTGCCCCTGCATGTGAGGCACTGTTGGGAGACAAGTTTTCTCATCTCAGGCCCTCCAAAGGCAGAGCTGAGCACCAAGGCCAGAGTTGTATCTTGTGTGTTGTTACCCACTACTGCACAAAAAAGCAGTAGGGCTGGCAGAAGCTACTCTTTGCAACTGGAAGTAGAAATTCCGCTTTTTATGGCTCATGTAGCAAGGCTTCCTAGTTAGCCCAGGAGTAGCAGCTGTTCTCTCAGTTAACAACACACAAACAGACTCCATTATTTTCTGATTTGCCTTTTTTATTAGAGCAGATATTGGATGAGTAGCTAGTGGGGAAAAAAAAAAAAAAAGGCAGGGAAAGACCAGCCCAGCTGGTTCCCTTTCTGACACTGTGGAATTGGAGCTCAGCACACACTTTTCCAGACAAACACCACCCAGGCCCCCCTTTGGATGATGATGCTATGGGAGCTTGGGAAGGGGGGATCTTCTTTGGGGCAGTGCATGCAGGTGGGCAGGTTAGCGATCTAGTGGTCCCGAAGGAGCTTTGTGTACCTGGGATGTGTGCGAGCACTGGGAGATGCCACACAAGTGGGGCGAGAACCAGCTATCCCTGTATGACTGGCAGGAGCACTGCAATCAAAAGAGACTTTTTTCCCCTCAAGTAGTCAAACACAACTGCATTAATGTGAGGGAGCAGACAGTTGAGTAGGCAGGGGCCATTTTAACAACATAGGTTGTTGTTTGGGTTGTGGGTTTGGGGATTTTGGTTTGGGTTGTTTTGTTTTTTTTTGGTTTGGTTTGGTTTTTTGTTTTGTTTGGGTTTTTTTGTTTGTTTGTTTGTTTTTTTTAACCAAAACCACACCTGCAAGTGGCTGAGCTGATTTCTGTAACATCAATTTCTGTAACTCAGGCTCTGTGTCAGATGCTCAGGGGTTGATTACTTCCTCAGCTAAGCCTTCCACAATAAGCCTTGGATCTTTTTCAGAGCTTCTTCAAGCTCATCTACCTTCCTGGTTACTCTCATGGTGTAGCAAAGTAAAGGGGCTTCTGTCAGGGCTTGCCAAGTAGGCTGCTGAGCAGGGTTCTCCTCTGTCTTTGGGTGACTGGAGCACGTGTGAACTGGAGGCAGGTCATCAGCCCTTGCTGGAGGCAAAGGCTGGGCAAACACGCAGTTTCTTTCAGAGTGTCGCTCCAGTGATTACAGCTCCACTCAGCCTTGCAGGGCTGTTACTCTTCCCATCCAAACCTCTCCTGGGAGCATTATATCTCTCCAGTGTAATGTAATGTTATTGGGGACTGGGGTTCAGTCACCACAAGTGCCTCACATGTGCAAAAATTGGGTGTAGGCTCCAGTCATGGAGGAAGAGGAGGGGATGCCAGCCGCATGTGAGTCATCATTCTCCCCTGGTATTTGTTAGGTTTGGGCGGGGTTCCTCAGAAATGCCAGTTCACTTCCAGAGAAACATAAATCACAACGTTTATACAGGCTTCAGCTCTGCAGATCACTGTTTAACAAGCAGGATAGGGTTTACAGTCAATTTAAAAAAAAAAATAAAAAAATAAAAAGAGGGCATGTGAAAGCAAATGTCTTTAATAACTATCCCAACAGCAAAAACTTTCACTCTTGCTTTGGATGATGAGGAACAGCTGCCCCAGGAAAGTTGGGCACCTCCTCCCTCCCCTCCCTTTGAAGCTGGTTTTCCTTCCCCTTGGTGGTGCAGTGACATGACTGGGGATGGCGTGTCCATCACATGCTGGTGCCTGGGTGTTCTGCAGGTCTGTGTCTGCTTCTACAGCCACCTGTGTCCCCCATGCAGAGTGGCTCCTCGCTGGCTACTTAGGAGAGGGCACAGGGGCGGCCACAGCTACTTGCTGGCTAGTGAGAAGGAGCAAACCCTCCTGCCCCATCTTGCCTGGCTCTGCACATTTCTGCCTGGGTGACCTGTGTGGCATGAGGTGAGACAGGAGCAATCTTTTGCCGGGGGAAGGGACCTAGTGTTTTCCTGTGGGTATCCCACTGCATCAGTCAGCCAACTCCCAAACCCTTTTCTTCAAAATACCTGGGCCTCCCTTATCTGCTCTCATGAATCACTGAGAGCATCTTTGCCTGCCCTCCCTTTGCTGGTCCGAGTCAGCTCATTTAAAAGCCTGAGTACCTAATGTTTGGGATGTTATTTGCTGCATGTATCTGATGCTCACCACCACCCACAGCCCATTGCCTCCCTTGTGAGTCCTTGCTCCCCTCCCATGTTTCTACCTTCTACATTATATTCCTTCTCTTGAAAGTCCAAAGAACAAAGCTGTCCTCCCCACGCATTTTGGCACTCCTTTTCTTAACTGAGCTCTGCAGTGCAGCATTATTAATAAAAAATCACAACGTCATGTACAGCCCGCACCTTCACGTCTGTCAATGTCACTACTAAGTGAGATCGTGGTTTTTTCCATTTTTTAGTCTCTTTGCTGCAGGAATTGCTTAAAAAGAGGAGGAAAGCTTCTCCCCTCCTGTCAGAAGAAGTAAGTGATGATTTCAGTTTGGGGTGTGGCAGTTTTATATCATCATTCATGATTTTGAAAAATTGTTATTTGCCAACATTCAGCTGCTAAAAATTAGAGATTTCTAATGCACTACCAGTGTTTATATTATTGAAGGTGTCAAACTGATCCTGGCTTGTCAGCCTTTTATGTAAAATGTCATTTTATAAGCAGTGCTTGTGTCCTGTGTCTCTTCTTACCTCTCAGTACCATGTGTAATGTTAATATTCAGCACTGTCAATTAAAAGCAGCTTCTGTTTGAGTGGGGTTAGGTTTTGAAGACTCATTCTCAGCATTTCCCATAGTTAGTACAACCCATGGAGAAGTGCAGGAATATAGTTTAGGACTGTCTCACAGCGAACACTGGGTTTTGCTGTCATGAGGGTGAGTGATACACAGAGCAGCAGTGGACCCATGGTCCCTCTACTCTGGCAGGTTGAGAAATTCAGAGCTAAACCTTCTGAAGAAAATATTGTAGCAAGAAAATGCACCACAACAGCAGATTAGACACTGGGTAAGGACTTTGTGGTGAGGGTGAATCATCTCCTCCACACACTTTCTCTCCATGTTTACTTTGGGGCTTCTCCCAGCAGGAATGGGAGCTCTAACGAGTTACCCTCCCTGGTTCTCCCCGTGGCAGTGTCTAGCTCACTCTGTTGATTGTCTGCAGCCTTTAGCAGCAAGAAAAGGAATTAGCCTGTAGCTCTCTCAGTCCCTCACAGGATTCATGGTACCAGGGCTAGCCCCAGAGGAGGTGGATAAGGACACAAGGAGCCTGGATGCTGGGATGGGCCATGCCATGGATGTCCTCCTGAGCTGCAGCCGCTGCTTATGAAAATGGGACCCAAATGGATTAATTGGGAAGAAGCCAAAACTGGAATTGAAGCATGACTGTTATGTCTGTGGAGAAGGGTAACAACAGCCCTGAACAAGCTCTCTGTGTTGGCAAACAGCTGCTTGGGAGGGAGTGGGGGGTGGGTGGGTTGTGGAATTGAGGGGACAGGGTAATGGAGAGAGGGCTGCAATGGGACTCGGGGCTCTGTCCAGTCCTCCTTGTTCACTGACACATGAGGCTGTTAATCGCGTCCCTTGAAAGTGTCTGAAATCTAATGGGCTTGGGGGAGAAGGGGTAAGCTTGTTCAGAGTATCAGGGATACCTCTTCCTCCATCACTACAACTGCCTTAGACCATGTGCCACTTTTTATTTAACAGTGACAAGCAAAAGGTTGATTGCTTGCTCCAGCCTGATGGGTTGAATGTGCCATGGTGCGTAAATGCAGGAATGACATCTAATCTACCTGCTCCTCCTGCTCCTTTCACTGTCCGTGGGCTGTTCACAAAAACACCCTAATATCCCTTTTCTCCAGACACCCGCCAAAGATATGAACCTCTCCTGCTTTTTAATTCCTTCCCAGGAGGTTTGGAATGCAGATGAGAAGCTGTAGTCAGAAGGGCCCCAGTCTGGTCTTTGCTAGCTTCTTCCCTTTCCCTGGGGCAGCCCTAAGCACATAGGTTCACAATATTCCTGTTTCTCCCTTCTGCAGCAGGATTGAAAGGTTCACCCAGCTGTTCCTCTGCCTGTTTGCAAAGTTGAGTGCACAACCTAGCTGAGTATCCAGCCTCAAATATGGGTCCTCTAAACCCACCAACTAAGCAATCATAGAATGATTAGAGTTGGAAAGGACCTTAAACATCATCTAGTTACAACCCCTCTGCCCTGGGCAGGGACATTTCACACCAGACCACGTTGCTCAAAGTCCCATCCAGCCTGGCCTTGAACACCTCCAGAGATCGGGCAGCCACAGCTTCTCTGGGCAGTGTGTACCTGTGTCTCCCCTGCCAAGTGCTCCAGTTTTTTGCAAATCCCAACCTAGCTGACGCAGGCATGGGCATGGCCAGGCTGCCTTGAACGGATGCTGCAACCAGCTTAGACACTTCTACAGTGTCCAGCCAGCTGGAGATGTAAAGCACCTATATATCCACCCACAGAGAGGAGCCTGTCCAGTGTCAACTACAGGAAGTGGTGTGAGTCAGAATGAGGGACACCAGAAAATAATAGACTGCACATGAAGAAGGGCAATAATTTGCAGCTGTAAATCACCTCTCATCTATGGATCACAGAGGTGTCTCAAGCACTAATTAATGCAGCCTTGCAGCATTTCTGCCCCATAATTAGAACGGGGCCATGTTATTCCATCTGCTGGCATACGGCCATGTGTCCTTGCAGGCACCTGCAAGAGGGAACAGGCTTGCAAGGTTGGTCCTGTTCCACTACTCATGGCTGTGTTGGAGGTGCCTGGGTACCCATGCCAATGTGCTGGTGTGTGTCCCCAGTGTCCTTGGCATGTACAGGTTGGATGTCTGCTTCCACAGCAGACTGATGAAGATGGGCTAGGGCTTTGCACTGGTGAATAAATAGCAGGAGCAGAGCCCACTGCTGCCTTGGGTACTATTTAATATTTTCTGTGTGGAAATCACTATTTAGCTTGAAGAAAACTTGAATGAGAAAGGTAAACCCCTCCAGCAGCAAATAGCCTTAGCAGGGTTGTAAGCAAAGCATGGTAGGGAAGTTTCCAATCTCCTGAATCTTTCATAAATTTATGTGTGTATGTATATATAAATATATATATTTAAAATATTTTCAAAAAAGCTGGAGTTCTTTAACCTTAGTATTTATCCATGCAGAGCTGGAGACACACCCAAAGCACTCGTTAACTAGGGCATGGATCAGAGAAGACTGATGAGGGTCTGTATGTGAGGTTGTTCGTATTCCTTAGGCAGCACATGGAAACTTGGCCAGTTCCAGCTTCAGTCCCCTGCTCCCCTGTGTCAAGGCATCTTTCCTAGGAAAAATGGAATACACTTTTCTGGGAAAAATTTAAGTGTGAGAGAGCGATAAGAAGTGGCAAAATCAGGAAATTTCCCAGTTAGCTGTAGATGTACCAGACTCATCTTCTATCCCCGTGGGGCTGGACATCTACAACAAACACCCTGCAGCATGCCAGTTCCTGAAGGATGCAACATAAGACTGGGCTATGAAACTTGACTATTTTGAATTTTCAGTGAGCAAAATGAAGCAGAAGTTACTGGGTTACATGTGGGAATTGAGAGACTGTGAAGCATGGGAGAGGGGAATCAGGCTGGGTAGTCTCCCTCTGCATTCAAAACGTCTGGGAACATTGTTGAGATACTACGTGTGAGCATTTTGCATGGCTGAAAATAGCACTGCAAGGTGCTGGGTGACAGTGAAAACCAGCCCCTGGCACTGCACAGCTCCCAGCACCACTTTACTGGCACACCAAGAGCTTCACTGTCCAAAGAAAGCACAACTGGAGTCTGCTACTCTGTTCATGTTACAAACAGGTAAATTAAAGGTTAATGAGAATGTAATTTGCTTCCGGACATGGAGAGTATCAGGGCAGGAATGGGAGCTATGAGCCCTTGCTGACAGTCATCTGCTCTGACTTTTGCATGATGTAGGATTCTTCTCCTTCATTAAAAATAACCTTGTTTATAACCCCTGTTTCATGAATGAGCTTTTTTGCAGTCAACAACTGATCACTACCAAAGCAAGGCATGTAATCTGTGGAGGAAGGTGCAACAGGCTGTCACAGCTCAGGGAAGCTCCTTGCAAAGGGCAGATTGACTGAGGAAATTTTACCTTGTCAAAGGGCTGCTCTTCTTGGAGAGGAGCTCTCCTCTCTGAGGTCACTGTGCTGAATCCCAAACTGCCTGGAGCTCCTGTTGTGCAAATCCCCACCCATGCACCCCTACACTGCCAGAAACACTTGTGTCTCATCACCATGAATGTGGCCCTGTGCAGGCCCAAAGGTGCAGACAAATATGGTTCTCCTGGTTCTTCTCCTCCTTCTTGCCTAAAGGTCAGAGCATTAGACATGCGTTGCTCTACATGCAGTAACCCAGAGCCCTACCAGTGGCACAGCTACCAGTTTTACGTTGTAAGCGAGACTCACTGCCAAGAAAAATCTCCTAGAAAGTCCTACGTGCCTGGTTTTATTCCTTGCACTGCAGTGTGATGCAAGTGTCTCATGAGCAGCACAGCTCTTCTGGCTTTTAAAGACCAAATCACAAGGGTTTAATCACTTCTGTAGTATCTTGCCTGCAAAGATCAGGCTAGATGGCTGCAATCCTCACCCCATTTAGCAGGTGGGGGAGTGGAGGCAACAAATTGCCAGGACCACTGTACTCCAAAAGTATCTGGTGATTTTTGGTTAGTTCTGTATTAATTGGCTACTTTCAGGTGGGTCAGCCCACCAGTCACCTCACTGGCTGCTAGCCCAAGTGATGTGTCCATGGCCACACAAATAATCAGTAGCAGAGACCTCAACAGATGCCAGACCCCTGTGACACAATCCTGGAATGCAAATCTGAGTTCCTCCTTCCTTTTTAGGAGCTAATCCTTTGTCCTTGCAGCAATGTGATTTTTTTATATAAATCATTGTGTTTAATGTTTAACAGTGGAATCATTATAGTTTTATTAGAAGTGTGTAATGCTTTTTCATCTTCAACTGACTTTGCAAACATTAACTAATTGATCTCAACTATGAATCAGTGGTGGTAACTAGGGAGAGAGGAGGAGCAACCTGTTCCTGGTCACCAAGGAAGCGGTTGCCAGAAGAGGGTGCAGAAATCAGGGCTCCCACTATGCTGCACAGACCACGGACATCAGTGGGTTTATTACTGCCGTTTCCATTAGTGCTGCCATCAGGGAGGGCCACTCTGTGTGCAATAAACAGCCTTCAGCTGCTTCTTTCTGCTTCTGGTTAGGTCAAGCTTGACAAAATGTAGCAAATGTCACCGGATCCCATAAAACCTGATCTTTTTAAAAGAGAGATGCAAGTGACTTTGGTAGCTGCTAGCTGTTTTCCACTCACCCTAACAAATGCCTAATTAAATTATCTGTATTTGCAGGAATTAGATGCTAAAGTCAGAAATGAGTGGGGTTGCTCACAGCCAATGCCTAGGAGGTTTTAAAGGGCCACATTGGCAAAGACTGACTTGAAGCCCCCTGAAGATGGCTGCCAGGAAATTAGCTCCTTGTTTGCAGCATGCAGAACATGTACAGAGGCTTTATGATTTACTCTCTCATCTGCTTCACATTGCGCCTGTTTTCCCTCGCAACTGTCCTGGCATATGCTATTCTCTGTTGCAAAACAGGAGTGAAAATGAGCACTGCAGTGTGGAAGAGGTGTGCTCCTACCTAGGTAAGGGTAGCCAAACATGGCAGGGACGTGGCCCCTTTTGGGGCAGGGGTTGACTATCTTTGGGGACAGAGGGAACCCAGTGGGAGGGATGTGATAGTGGCTTTGAGGACAGAGGAGGCACAGCTTTTGGGATGTGTTGGTCGCTTGGGGGACAGAGGGAATGCAGCACCTTAAGCACAGTGATACAATCAGGGGCTTTGGGGACCAGGGGGGCGATTGTGGCATTGGGGACAGAGGGGATGCAACCCCTCAGTGAGGGGATGCATTGCTGACTTTGGAGATAAGGGTGAGCACAGTGGGAGAATGGGAGAAGTGTGACGGTGGCTTTGGGAACAGAGTGGGCACAGCAGAGGAGTGTGATGGTGGCTTTGGGGACAGTGGGGCTGCAGCCCCTCAGCAGGTGGGTGTGATGTTGACTTTGGGTACAGCGGGGACATGGCAAGGAGGTGCGGTGGTGGCTTTAGAGGCAGAGTACGTGTGACAGTGGCTTTGGAGACAGTGGGGATGTAGCCCCTCAGCAGGTGGCTATTGTGGTGGCTTTGGGGCCAGCAGGGACACAGAAAAGAGGTGTGACTTTGGGGGCAGTGGGCACACTTCGGGGAGGTGTGATGGTGGCTTTGGGGACAGCAGGGAGGTGTGACTTAGGTGACCGGGGACAGTGGGGACGCAGCAGGGATGCGCGATGGTAGCTTTGCGGACAGCGGGGATGCAGGCCCCCGGCAGGCGGCTGTGATGGCGCTTCGGAGACAGAGTATGGGGGTGCGGCGGTGCCTTTGGTGCGGATGGCGGGTCCGGCTTCCCCTCCGGTGCGCAGGCGGGCGGCACCCCTCACGGTGCAAGCGGCGGGCGGCAACGGCACCACGGCAGCCGCTGCCCGAGATCCCGGCGGGGCGACACCGCCGAGGAGACCCCGGGCGCGAGGGCGGCCGTTCGCCCCCACCCTGGTGCGCGGGGCCCGGCGGGT
>VZRU01006949.1:0-31264 GCA_013398155.1 Pedionomus torquatus | reverse complement strand
TTTTTTTGACTCTCATGAAGACATGCGCATTTGTTCATTCTTGCCACCGCACTGGAGTCTGCCTAGAAACAAAGAAAAAGAACACAGCCTGGCGAAGTTGATGCTGGTTCCCAAAGTGTCTGGCCTTCCTCCCCCATTTACTTGTGCCATAGTTAAAAGCCTCGAGATAATTGCCGGAATTATTTCTTTGTGCCTTGCTGACTGAACACCCCCATCCTCCCTCCATCCTACCCCTTGCCCCCTGCTTCGACCTTCCCAGGCCAGGTCTATGCATTTTGGAAAGTGAAGCCATAATAGAGCAACTTCTCCCATTTTCCCCCAGCCCCACGATATGACAGTTCGCGGTAGGTGTGCCTTCTGATGGGGAGCCACCCCCTTGCTGAATCATTGTGGAGCGATGGCCGGACAGCTTGTCCGCTTGGAGAATGACATATTCCCCCACAGAGCATTAGGCGGTGGCGAGGCGGAATGCAAGTAAGAGACCTGTTAGCATTCGACTCAGGCGCTGGCAGATGGTTGCAGGGAGAAAACCTTTCCCTTTCATGGCAGCGGGAGCTGCGGATGCGGTTTTGAGCTCAGAAGGCAAGATGTGCGCTGCTGTAAGGAACGTCCCCTGCCTTTGAGGTGATGAAACTCCAAGGGACTGATTCTGCAGCTCCGGTTGGTCTGAAATAGGCTCTGGGTGCAATCAACACCTGGCTTGGGGAGTGTGCAGTGGTGGTTATTCACAGTAACCTGGTAATGTGTTTGCACAGACAAGTGTGTGAGTGGTGGTGTTGTGTCTGTGCTATTTGCCTGAATCTAGTTTGCTCTGTGCTGGTGAAAGTCGTTGCCTTTGTTAGGACAAGCAAATTATGACTTTACCTTTGGGGAGCTTGGGGTGCGTGTTTGTCAGATGCAGAAGTGTCACTTGGTATCCCTGCCTTTATTCAAAGGATGCCAAAAAGTATGGTAGTGAGAGGTAGGTTAAGCAATTTTGAGCTGGGGTGTATCAGGCAAGAGTAAATGGCAGCAGTTGTTGGACATGTAATGTGATCCTGTAATTAGAGCGAGGTAATAGTCTATGCCATGTTGAAACTATCGAGTGTCTGAGTTGGAACAGTCTGAATTCAGCTTGTTCTTTTGGGATTATGCAGAAGCAGAAGTAATGCAGTTAAAGTTTCCATCCAGCAACTTTGATGGGGTTGCAGAGATGATTTCCCCCTATGGGTCCTCCTTGCAGGTGTTTTGCTTTTAAGGTAGTACATGGAGGTTGTGATGGTGCTGCTTTCCAGGTTGGAGTAATGTGTAATGTGGCACAGTTCTGCTCCTCAGAGCTTTATTTACAAGTGAAGGTCCAAATCATGCCCTGGGGAGGGGTGAACTCCTGAAGTAAGGACTTAGGGGTTCAGCTTTTGATGATGCAGATCTGAAGATTTAAAGGACTCTGTAGTTTATTCTTAAAAACTCCCTGCCCCTGCTGCTCTCTATACCCCAAAGATGCGTGTTAGCCAGGAGTCTGGTGGAGACCCCACAGGCTGAGATCTTTCCAGCACTCCTGTCTGTGGGTCAAGGCCCTGGCAGGTCCCTCCTCTGAGGGCTGGACTGATGGGGAGCTGTGGGCACACAGTCCTGTTCGGACAGAGGTGGGAGGCTGTGCAGTGTTACAGGCTGTGGGCACAAGCCTTGCTCTCTCTGCTCGTTTCCTGTGGTGTGTCTGTGTGTATATATGAAGTCATTTTGAAGTAGTGATGGCCCAGAAAAGTTTGAGATCCATTTCGGCATTTGAGTGTTTCTCTGTGAAAGACAATGCACTGCGCAGAAGCTTCTAGGTGTTATGGGATGTGCTTGCAGCAGAAGAAGAAGCAGCTGAGTTTTAGGTATGTACCTGGTTCAGCCTGTACATGGCTGTACGTCTGGCAGGGGCCCAAAGTGAGGAGATTAGCCCCTTGGTGCTGGAACCCCTATGCTGCTCAGCCTCCTGCAGCATCTGGCCAGGTCAGGAGAAGTGGGGCTGCCACATCTTTCCCACTGTGTTGGGAGTGAGAGATGCCTGTGGAAAAAGAGAGGAGTAGATCTTGGACTGCCATTTCTTCCTCCTAGTGCTGTCCCAGGTGCAGCAGTAAGGTTACCAACAAGTAAGGATGCTGGGCAGTTTTCTGAGGTGTTGTGTTGTTGCATCCACATAGAAGATTTCATAGTGGTTTTCATGACCAGTTCCACCTCATGAGCAGTCATGGCCTACTCTGCTGCCTCCTCTGTTAGGGAGTGGCTGGCTTGAGGCTTAAATGTTATTCTTGGATTTTTATAGGCCTACACGTTTTCTCCTGGATTTGCTCTATCTTAGCAAGAAGAATACACGGCCTTTGGAGTTTTGCAGTTGTGCTGCCTCAAGAAGTGAGGTTTTAAGAGATTGTTCTGTGCATTTAAGATAATCTCAAAGCGGGGCCTAAAATCTTGACTGCCAAGTGGGTGAGGTTGACTTTCTTACCTTTTGCAGTATAGCTTGCAAATCAGTTTTGAAGCTGGTGCTGTGGTGGAAGAAGTAGTCCTGGGCCCAGCTCTTTCCTCCAGTCTCTTCACCATCCTTGATTAAGAATAACCTTGCGGAATAAAAGGAAAGAAAGTAATGCTTATTTCAGCCATCACTGATTTCTTGGTTCTTTTCTGCATGTGGCCCCAGAAGCAGTTGTATTGGCACAAGGACCTGGGATGCACAGGCAGGGCAGAATGGGACAGGAGTGCTGCTTTTATTAACAGCACTGGCTTACCCCAAGTTAAACAGACAGCTAAACTGCATTGCTAGTGTCTTGAAAACGGGTCTTCATGCACAAGTCAAACCACGGCTTTCCTAGTCACTAGTGCCTGCAGCTTAGTCAGGAGCCTGAAAGCATCTGGAGATTTCTTTGTGGCTAATGCAGGCACAGGCAATGGTGGTGCATCTGCAGCTGGGAATTGGTGACTGATGCCTGTACAGGGCACCCCTGCCATGCTGGTGGTGAAAGCTTGGCTTTGGCAGGAGAACAAACCATTGCCTGACTCAGACATGTTGGGAAAGAGTAGGCTGCCTTCATAGGAACAGACTTTTCTGACTGAACACGCTAGAAGTCATGTGTGGAAACTAAAAGGAGCTCTAGAAACATGAGGCTGTTTGTTGAGGGTGAGCCTCTGCACTGAGAAGGGGAGTTTGCTCAGACCTCGGTTTCTAAAGGTAGTCATAGGAGCTGTGGACTGAAAGCAGTGCAAAGATCCAACCAAGGAAGAGCTGCCACTGCAGGCAGACATGGTATACCGTCTTTGGGTTACACACTTCAGGAAACACGTGAGAAAGATCTTTTGCAACATGATGGGAGCGGATGGGGAGTGATCGCGGCCTTGAAGTGGGAGCAGGGGGGAGAGGGTGTCTTTATTATTGAAGTGTGTATTTGCTCTTACATCCCTGAAGGCTGGATTTGCTTGATGTGCTGCATGCAATTTTTCAGTGAGAATTTCAATTCAGTGTGGGTGAGTTGATGCAAAATTTGTACACTTTTAGATGATAGGGAACCAGTTACCCACGTGTAATACACTGGTTTGCTTGTTGGACTTTTTTTTTTTTCTAATGAGTTTTAGTCAGTGTAGTCCAGGCTTAAATGGTGTCAGCAGATATTTATTTCTTCCTTTCTCCTGTCCCAGTGCTAAGTACCTGTCATGGGAGTGAGTCTCGTATTACTCACATGGAGCAAATCTGTGGCTTCACCTCCGAATTATATGGCCCTGCTCAACAAGGAGCAGGGTCCCATACCAGGATCTCTTAGCCTGCTTTTTTTTCCTTTAGCCTTTTTTTTTTTTTGGTAAAAGCACCTAGGCCAATAGCAAGCTGAAAACTGGTGGCCTTTCAAGCTGAGTATTTTATGTCTGAGGGCTTCTGAACGCATAAAATCAGAGAGAATGTTTCTGTGTAATCGGATCTGCTCTTGAAAGCCTTGCGGAGGGCTGCATGCTGCAGACATAAGCTGTGTCAATAAGAACTCTATTCACCCTCAGCAAACAGCCTCGTGATCGGATTTGACTGGCAGGCTTCTGAAGGGAGGGCATTTTTTTGAGAAAGAGCTCTGATTTTTTGGCGGCACTTCTGACTGCCTTTTCAAACTACCACTTGTTGTTCTTTCCTTGGCCTGATAAACTTGGTTTGTTTGGTTTTTTTTTTGTTGTTTTTTTTGTTGGGTTTTTTTGGGTTTTTTTGGTGGGTCAGAGGCAGGATTTCATGCAGCATGATAATAGGAGTGCAGGAGGAGTTTCCTTCCTCACAGTGCAACCCCTCCACCAAAGCAGCATTTGGGAGATGGATTTAAAAGCATATGAGCTAGGACTGGAGGTTGCCTATATGCAGGGTACTTTCTTGTAAAACAGTGGCGCAGAAGAGCTGTCCTTGTAAAAATATTGGATGTTCATGCACAAAATGTGTGGTTGTGCATGATTATGTCCTCCCCCTTGGGCCCTTGATTCTGTAGATGGATTACCCAGAAGTGGTGTTGGGCGAAATTCTGCTTTGGCATAAATCTTCTCTGAAAGCAGTATTGTACCAATTTGCTAGATGCTATTATTTAAAAAAAATAAAAAATTCACACAAGTTGAAAATCTTACTTAGCTTTATGAAGTATTCTATACCTGGCATGTAATCTTTTTTAAATCTTGTAGGAAATATCTGCTTGAGCTAGTAAAAATGATGCTTCTAAGATTTTTCTGAAAGCAGGGTTTAATAGAAACATCAGGTTCTGAGCTGCTGAGCTTCTGAGCATATAGCATTTTTGTAAATGGCATTTTCTGTTGCATCATGTGTGTGATATTCAATGTTTGCTATGCTAAGGTCTTAAAGCCATTCTCTTTTGCATTGAGGTACCAGTTTTAACAAAAGAGATGCTGGACTGTCAGTTTTACACACTTCTGTTTTCTTGCAGATCCTTGGGTCTAACTGTCACTTTGTTTTTAAAGCTCCTTATTCAAGCGATGATTTGAAAATTAGCTCATTTATATGTCTTTCTGGGTTGTTCCTGTAGCTACAAATGAAAGCTTGAAAATATAAATAGGATGTAATATGCACAAGCTCAGAAAAACAAAACAAAACAAAAAAAACTAACAAAACCCAAAGTAATGCAAAGCTATTATTTAAAATTTTAAGTCAATTGAGGCTTGACTTAATTTCACAGGGTTTGCTGGTGATGATGCAGTGAAACAGAAATGAACTCTTGAAATATGCTTGTCCAGAGTCAGGAATTTGACTGGTGAAAATCAAGAGAGCCCCTGAGAGAAGGGGAATCCCCTCTGAGGGGAGCCAGGCCCTGTGTGCTTGGCAAATGGGTGCAGCGTTTGGGGGCGATTCCTGCAGTCCCTGTTTCCCTGGCTCTCCCCAGCTGATGAAGGGGATTCAACAGAGCCTTGATTTTTGCCTTCAGGGGCTTTAATACCAAACCCTGACTGGTTTGGGTGGGACTGGCCTGCACACTGGGCGGGAAACGCTGGTTTTGCTGCTGCCGCTCCTAAGGCGGGGAGGACACAGCTGGGTAATTTGTTTTTACTCCCTGTTCCCAATCTGTTTGGGTGAAAAGTAGCAGTTTTTTTCCGTATTAAGATGTTTGGCTTGATTCTGCAAGGTGGCGATAAATTTCACACTGTGCACAACATGTTTTTTGTATTTCAGAGACTTTTATTGCTGCCTTTGACTTTTAGTTTTGATGGGAAACCTTTGTTAGTACCTTTTTTTTGTTGCAGAGACCTGCCTTTCAAGGAAAACGGAAAGTTTGGGGTTTTGTGAGTTTTTTTTCTGTTCTGGAAAAAAACTTTGAAATGACTCAAAGGTCTGTAGCTGAGTGGAGGGAGAGAGCCCACAGGTCTGACTCCCCAGGAGGGACACCTCAGCCTGCTTCTGTGCTCCTTGGTCATGAGGGTATAATGCTGCCAGGGTTAACTGGGATGCTGGGACTTAATTCATTAGTGTTTGTGAAGCACTTGATGCTCCTTTGGTGGAAGGTACTGGGACTGTTTGTGGGGAGTGATGGTTGTACTGCTCAGAGCTGTAATGCTGGGAGGGAGGCATGTGAGTTGTACTAGTTGTTAAAGTGGTCCTAAAGGCTGGAATGGTGAGCTGCTAAACCTTCCCTCGCTCACTGATGGGGAAAACCAGCTCCTGCAAAAGTTTCAAAAGAGTATCACCTGCTCCGAGCTCTGGCTGGTGGCTGGCCTGCTGCTGGCTGCTGGGAGGCATTTGTACTGGGTTAGTCCACAGCATGCAAAGTGCCCCTGCAGGCTATCACATACAAAACTGGTGGCTCTTCCGCAGCTGGGCTGGGCAAGCAAAAGGACATTGGGTTTCAATCTCCAAAATCTGGTCAAAACTCTTAATCAATGCTTTTCACTCTTCTTAATCAAGCCACTTGGCTGTAGGATCTCCTAATCTGTCTACAGCTACCAAGTCAGAATAGATCAATCTTTTCTAGCCATACCAGGTATCAGTGGGATCTTCTTAAATATGGTCTGAATGTTTTTAAATAAATGGTAATATGCAGTGCCAGCCCACTTGTGTTGCATTTTCAGGCACATCTCAGTAAAGTTATTTTTGAGGTACAAAGAAGGAACAGTAGCATGGAGCCACCAGTGGGTTTACAGGTGGTCTGTTCTTTCTCTGAGGCCTCCAGATGCTGGCCTTGTACGTGACCAAGGAAACCAGAGCACAGAGGTGTCCTGTGAATTGCCTCCGTGCCCTCAGGCAGACTGCCTGCGTCTTGACACTGGCATCTCCACCTTGCTTTTGCTGCACTTGACTCCCAGATCCAGAACAGAACACCTCTGTCATAGGTCCTTGACTTTTTCCTAAGTCCACCAACCATGAATTCAGTTTGGCAAATTTCTCAGTGTAGCACTGAGCACTTTTGTAGCACTGTGCTCAGTGAAGCACTGAGCACAGTGCTACAACCACAGTGCCCTTGATTAGCTGGTGACCAAGGCTGCGCTCAAGGTCGGCTGTGCCCCAAGCACCCAGGCATGGTTTAGCTAATGCAGTAGTAGCTTTCAGGTAGTGCCTGAGGAAGCTATGCTACAGGTCCATATAAAATGTAAGTAAGGCCAGACAGTGTGCAGGAGGAACAGTGAGCCCCTTCCATCCTGCGTATCTGTGTTGAGGTTACTCCTCCCCTGCTGCTTCTGGATGCCACCAGTTTCCTCCACCTTGGTCAGAAGTGCAGAAAGGTTATCTGTGCTCCCCCCAGCCTGCTCTGCACACCCTTTTGGTCCAGTCTGCTCTGAGGCATCTGGCCTGGGTAGCTCTGACCTGGGACTGAACACCTTCACTATGTTTTTCAGGATTTCCAGAGCAGTCAGTTGAGCAGTTATGACCCATGTTTTTCCTGAGGCTGAAGAGAAGATTAGGGCCTGCATGGTGGATTCTGTATAAGGTTGTATCTGCCTTCCTTAAGGGAGGGACCTGGTGGGGACTTTCCAAGTCTGTGTTGTAATATGACGTGTTTCATAGCTGATGTCCAGATACCAAGGCTAGAATAAGGATGCTGCTGCTGAAAGGCAAATTCATGCTGCATCTGATGTTAGGTGTTAGGTTATCTTTTTGACAAGACCCTGAGATCCATTCCTATGGTACAGTGCCACCATCTTGTTTCTCTAGTTGTAAGGTGTGTCCTAGATGTTTTCAGTTGGGCAGCATTTTGCATGTCAGCTTGCATGAGTAACGGTTTCTCCTGCAGCGCTTGGAGCATTTCCACCTGCTCAGCTAACCTAGGGGATGCTGTGCTGGGCAACTTCTGGAGGGAATATGTGTTTGGGTGCGCAGTGCTGCGCGATTCAGCCCTGTTGTAACGTCTGCACCCAGTTCCTCCTGTGTGTTTCTAATGTTTATGACTTTCAGTGCACACAAGGAGAGAACCAAACTTGTGGGGAACATGGGGAACTTGTGGAAGTGTCTTAAGAGGCATTGCCAAGGCAGAGCTATTGGCTGCTCAAGCTCCTGGGCTGTGCTGATTGCCCTTGGCCTCCATGGGTGCCATGAGGAGCTGAGCCTTTCAGATGGGTTTTGGCACTGAAAAGGGCACTCTCTTTCCTCCCTGCTGCTGTCCTCATTCCTCACCTTTGTGCTTGGTCTTGTAAATGCTTGCCATGGCTGAGGGAGAGGGCAGGAACACAGCATGGGCCCCATATAGCTTGTGCTCAGGTGGTGGAATCAGAGTTGGGGGATCCTCAGGTTTGCAAGAGAATGTCTGCGCAGGTAGGGCTGAACTAGTCACTGATGGCTGTTTACAAGGTGCTGAGGCTATTTTAATGCGATAAAATGTGAACTACTATGGTTATGTACTGATAAATAAGAGCAATGCTTAATACAGCCAATGCATATGGCTGTGAGCTAAGACAGATGCCTTTTACCAGCACTGACTCCCTTTTTGAAACAAAAAGGGCCAGCTGATTGAGTGAAACTGATCCTGTGCAATGGTAATTCGCCACAAACTCCATTTCAGATAACTGTCCATCGGTTCCTTCTCTGTAGGCTCAGGGGTGTGTTGGATACCCTTACTGATGTGGGACCGGGAGAGCAAACGGGGAAGAGTGGAGCCTCAGGGCCACCACGCAGCCCAGTACTCCAGATTAGGGTGACAGGCAGGGATTTGCAGTTCATTTGTTGTCAGAGTTCCCTTTCTGGTTCCCTTTCTTTCAGTAAAATGTAAATGCAAACATGTGAGAAGCTTTTAGCACTAACATTCATGATGTTCAGTGGCAAACAGTGATTTGCTGGACTCATGGCTTTCTTTTAAGCATTCTTAGATACTTGTTTGTCAGTAGGATTTTTGGGGAGAGGGATTCTACAGCTGAATTGGAACTTTTAATTTTCAAAAGGAGTTCTTGCTTCTTACAGTAAATCTGTGGCTGACTTTGCTTCTGGTGCTATTCTCCATCTTCAGTGTGCGGTGCTGGCTTTAAAACCATTTAATTCCCAGAAGGGGTAGCACAGAGCAGTCTCTTTAGTCTGAGTTTGGATTGTTTACAAGGAGCAGCCTGAATTCAAAATCAGGTTTTGGTCACCAGCAACAGACACTTTTCTTCTTGGTTCCCTGTGCCTGTGATGTGCATTGGTCCTGCAGGGTGGCCGGCTTGGCTCTCACTTCTGCTGGAGCAACACTGCTGAAGCAATTACCTTTTACAAAAAAAAAAAAAAGCTAGGGTGCTTGTTAAATTAACACTACAAATGCTTTTCTTTTGTTTTGTTTTGTTTTTTTCAGCCATCTAGTACAACAAAACTGCCGAGTGGGAGAAGTCCCTTTTGCTGAGTATAGTCCAAATATGAAATCTCTGTGATAGGCAGAAAGTGAAGCTGACTACAAAATGTGAGTGATAGTAGGATATTGGGAGGAAGGTAAAAGACTTAATATTCTGAATGATAGAATTAATTTAAATTCATTTAATGTCAGTAATCTTTGTGTTATTAGCCATAATCTACTTTTGAGAAGCATACAGACTTGACTGGGTGGTTGGTCTTTTTCCTCTCCACAGAACTGCATTAATAAGAACAGAGCGTTTCTCCTGATCTCTGCCTTTAGACTATAAGCTTCCAAGAGCTCAAATTTTTCTTCCATATTTTTGCATAGCATCTGCAAGTAGTGGAAGCTGACAAATAAGTAGCAATGCCTGGAGGACGTTGCTGCAGTTCCAAATCATTTTAGCAAGGGTCTGATCCTGCATGATTGTAGAATCATAGAATGGTTCACTTGGAAGGGACCTTAAAGATCATCAAATTCCAACAAATTCCTGGGCAGGGACACCTCCCACTAGACCAGGTTGCTCAAAGCTGTGTTCAGCCTGGCCTTGAACACCTCCACGGATGGAGCATGATGCTTATGAGGGGGTGGAAATAGGGTTGCAGTCTGATATGGGGGATGTGGCAGTTCTTAGGGTGCTCTTCAATGTGTAGGTTGCTAAAGTGGTTCTTGACAGGGTATTCTTAGGAGGAAGCTTGCTGAGGAGGGAGAGCAAGAGTGGGTGCAGGCTGTTGTATTTTTGGCTGTACACCTTTCTGGGGGGTGTACCAGAGGGGAGATAAAAATGCAATAGTATTGATGTACTTGCAGTACAATGCAGTATTGTTAGCTGGATTGTGGAGACAAGAGGGTGAGACTGGCCTTAGGATTGTTGTTTTGAGCCTTTAATGTGAGGATAGAGTGCTGAGCCAGAAGGACAGCATCCAATGCCTTTGAGTGGGAGGTTATCGCCATCAACTTCGTGCATCTCCCTGTTCTGAGAGAGTGGCGGTGCACACAAGTTCGCTTTAGTTTCTGCAAAAATGTTGCTCATCCTGGAGATTCAGGCAACTGAAATGAGAGAGAGAGAATTAGAGTGTGAGATATGCTTGCTCATGATCTGAATCCCCTAATCACAGTCCTGCATAAGTGAAGGTCTTAGGCTGGGTTGAGTAGAGGGCATCTCTACACAAGAAAATGTACATCTGCCCTCCACCTGCCAGAATTAGCTTACTTGGGATGAAATACTGTTAAGGGCCTTAGAAACCTTTCCTTAAGACAGACCCGCTCTGTGTGATGTTGTTTCCCCTGGGGCAGCCAGGCTGTAGGCTCCTAGGTACAGATAGGTGTGTGTGGCCTGAGCTCCCCATCCCCAGGACACCTCTCCAGAGTGCCAGAAGTGCATCCTGGTGAGTCCCTGCTTTCCAGAACTGGTCTTTCATTGGATGGCCTTGGATTAGAGCTTTAGTCCTATTTAATTTAAGATTTGTGCTGCTACTTTCTGTTCTTTAATCTGTGAAGTAAATTGAGGTAGTTCATGCAACAGTCACTTTCACTGATCCTGTAACTTGTTTTTGATGGTGGATGGTTTTGGTAGGGTGCTCCACTAATGCCAAGCCAGTGGCAATCCCATGCTTTCAGCATTGTGCTGGGTTTATTCCAGGTTGTAAGACTGCAGCCAGTGATCTAAGGCTAGCTAGTGGTTTGTTTTATTTCAAGTAGATGGCTAAACTGAAAAATACATTAAAAAAAAAAAATTATTCAGCTTTGGGTGGCTTCAGCAAAAAATCCTGAAAAAATTGTCAGCACACTTTTGGTATGATGATGAAGGGAAGAGCATTGTTTGGTGGAAAGATACATAGTTTATTTTTTAGATGAGAGATAGAGATGTTTCAGCTGAAGGGTGGAAGAAAAAGAAAAGGAAAAACAAGGGGGGAAAAAGCCTAATGCTCCTTGCCTTTTGTAAAAAGAAAAAAAAAAGCTTCAGGTTTGGTGGTGGTTTTTTTCTGAAGCAAGTTCATGTTAGTCACTGTAAAACTGAATATTTTTTTCTGAAAAGCACTGCTTAGCTTGCCCTCATAGCAGATAGAAAGGCGGATTAAAATATTTCATAAAAGGACTTTAAAAGCACCTTTGGCTGAAATCCTTGGAAGTGTAAACTGAGGGAGCATCTCTGATTTTTCTGTTACCTGGGGATCTGGCTTTTATCTTGTTTTTAATGTCTTTTTCTCTTCCTCCCCTCCTCCTCCTCTCATATGAAAGGTATGTCTGTATGGAGGATTTCTTGGAGCACATGTTCAAGTACTGTTTCGGAGCTCAGAGAATTTGATCTGGAGGTTCTTCCTGGCCTTGGTGGGTTTTGTTGTTACAAACTTCTGTGAACCAGGAGAGTATTGATTCAGCATTGAGTCAGATACAGCTAATTGGGGGTTTGAACATCCTCCACAAACTTTTAAAGAAAACACTGTGCAAATGTCTTTGAGAGCCAAGAAACACCTGTGCTGTTGCCTGAAAGTTGAATCCACGGTTAGTTGCCTTCTTGGAATAAGCTGATAACAGATTATTTGCTTATATATTGTTCACAGTTGATATTTCCACTGCTACTATTGATACGTGACCAGGGTTGAGGTTTTTGGGTCATGAGGTGGTGTGTATGAGCCAGATCTTGCTCAGACTTAGTACCTTTTTATATTATGTCTTTGGGCATGACAGGACAAGCTATTTTCCATCCACCTCCAGCCTGTTACTCCTGCATGTTGACCATATGGGATGGGGGCAGCAAGGAACGGGCCAAGGATGACCTACTGGAAGAGCCATAAGCTATTTCTTACTTTGACCTCCTCGCTGGTGCAGCAAATTGCTGGGCTGTACCTGGTAAGGGTATGTGGAAGGTGATGTGGTAGCTGGCTGAAGTCCTTTGTCCTCAGTTAGGGTCCTGTATTGATGTGTTGTGTTTCTGCTGAAGGATAAATAAGTGCTTAGGGCTGGGTTGGATGGGGCTTTGAGCAATCTGGTCCAGTGGGAGTTGTCCTTGCCTGTGGCAGGAGGGTGGGAACCAGATGATCTTTAAGGTCCCTTCCAACTCAAATCATTCTATTGTAACCTTTAAGTGAAGCAAGAGTGGCTATGGTTTCGGTGTGAGGCCAGGACTGCATCAGAGGAAACTTTGGGGACTGTGGATTGAAGGTTCATGTCCTGTAAGGTGGAGCTCTAGGGTAGGGCTTTACACTCCAGAACATGTGTTTCGCATTTGCTTTCAGCTCTTGAACCTATGTGTGTTTTTGAACAACGTACAGTTCTGAGGGAGCCTCCTGTCAATAATAATGTTTGTGCAGCACGATCAGAAGAGTCTCCTGATTCTGCTGGCTGAAGCAGAGACTGAGCATAGACAGGCCCATGTTGGAGTCCCTGTGTGTTTGCTATGCCCTTAAGGTAAAGGATTAAGCTTGCAGAAGAAAGAGGTCAGGTCTAGACCAAGAGCTAGACTCTGGAATCCATCCAAGAGTGTAAGTAAGGTTTTTCCTGTAACATCATCCTAGATGTGGCAGTTGTGTTGACTTAGCCGAAATGAGGCTGACATCTGTAGGTCAGGCCTGATTAAAAGGGAAGGGAGGGTGGAGAATAGCTCTGTGGAATAAAGAGGATTTAAAGATAACTGCGGGGGGAGATGTGTGGCATTTACTTGCAGAATTTGATTTGGCCTTAGGAATCTCAGCCTGCTTGGGAGGAGGGAGAACCTGGCCCTGGGTTCCTCATTGAGCCCCCAGGAGCACTGTGGCTGCTGCACCCTTCGTCTCTAGTTCATGGACATCTTCTGACCTATCCCTTCCCCTCAAGTCTGACTTTTTAGATAGAAAGAAGCCTGACTTAAACTTTCCTCTTCTCCTGTTCAAGGGGAGCCTTCCACATAAGCCTGTGGCTTGCTATAAAACCCTGTCACGCAGACAGTACTCACTCCTTGCTTTTTTGTGTTTCAGGGTTAAGTATTCAGGGTCTCTTGCTCAGTGCAGATGAAAGGTGCTGTATAGCTGAGCTGTGCTGCATTGCTGAGTGTTATATGCTGAGGTCTGCTTCAGAAAACATTTCTGTGCTCCTTTTGATCTCTGTTGTGTCTTCCTGTCCACTTTCACTTGTGCTGGTGGTTGAGGATGCTGGAGACTCTGCTGAGAGAGGAGGAAAGAAGAGGATGATGGCACTTCAGAAGCAATAACCCTTGTTTAGTAGAGCAGCATATTGTCCAAAACTGTGGTTCATGGTCTGTGAACAGTTAAGCTGCACCTAAATTTTATGCGTTGAGTATGTTGCTCTCAGAGGTGTTTTGACACTGAGAGTCCCCATCATTTGGGATGGGTGACCTGAGACACAGAGGGGTGACGTGACACTGCAAACAGTAGTATGGAGGAGCATGCCACCACCAGTGTCAGGAATGAAATTTATCTAGACCTGTTGCTCGGAGACCTTCAGGGGCTGGTCTGCTGTTCTGTTTTTTCCATGATAATTCCTTTCATGGAAAACTGGCTTATTTGATTAGATGAAAACTTCTGTGGTAAAAATATGAAAGTAAGAGGGTGCTTGGCAGGAATTTTAGTTTCTAAATGAAAAACTTTCTTAGCAAGATAAAAACAGAGAATTACTTTATCGGGTAAGTACTCACTTCCCTGCTGTCTCTGCTGGGTGGCCTTCAGCCATGAGGAAGTGGGGAAATTACCCTCAGCTCCTTTGGACTGTGACCAGCCCTGGTGGCTTTCCAGTGAAGAAACTAGAGTTACACCAGGGCTGTGCTTTGGCCTTCTAAATTTTAAGGGATATAAGAATCTGTATGAAAATTTAATTTTAAATCCTGCCAGGAACAGCTTCCTTCCCTGTAGGATGTGGAATCTGCTCAGCACTGCATCATGAAGCACACACATTGCACAGTGAGGTTCTTTATATTTGGGGGTTCACACCAGCTAACAGCACTGGTAGCTGTGGTTCACATCAATCCATTATTAGTTTTTATACTTGGGGAAATAACAGCATAAGCATTAGTGTCCTTGCATAGAGTTCTGAGCTTCTCTGTCAGAAGACTGGCAATTATTTGATGATTTTGTGGAAAATAAATGATCTCGGCTCTCATTGTAGTCCCTAAATTCATTTTCAGCTGTGACAAGAGCCAGGATTTAGACTTAGGTCCCCCAAAGTAAAATGCCGTTAATTAGTCCACTCCATCATGTAGCTGTTCTTGGTTAACAAAGGCAGTACATTCAGCCAGACAGTTCTTGCTCACAAGTGATGCTAACCTTTTGAGCTGCGTGTATGGCAGAGTGTGCTTGCTCAGAGCCTGGAGTCCTTGTTTGCATCCCCTTTCAGCAGCACTTCTTAACCCCTCTGTACAGCCCCACTGTGATGCTGCTGCTCTCCAGTTGGGAGTCTTCTGGCACCGGTATGTTTCAAGCTTGAATGATGGTTTTTGTTATGGCATTATCTGTGAAGTCCTACCAAGGTCAGGGTCTGCAGAGTAAAGGGAGAGAGGGTTTTTATCCTTAGGAACTTATAGACCTCAGGACAAATGCTCATGCTGATGTGGCATTAGTCTTATTGTGACTTGTGAGCAGGGTTCAAGCAACATCAGAGGGGCAAAGTGAGATGGCTGAAACAGCTTGGTTTCTGGGCTGGAAGAAGGATGTGTGAGCCCTCATCTGGAGTTTTGCTGTTCCCACCGGACCTGATCTCCCTGGAAGACAGAAGCTTGTTTGCATCAGACACTGATAAGCAAGGGCTGGTCACCAAATGCTGCTGTGGTTGATGGGGTTTGGTGAGGTGTAGCAAGGTGTAGCTTGAACTTAACAATCAAGAAAGAACTGGTGTCACTGAGGGACTCTGCAGCACTGCTCCTGGCAAGTCAGGGGAGGTGTTGCAGATTTTCACTTGCCATCTTCCCATTGGTTTGGGTTTAGTGGCCAGGGCAGGGCAGTGTGCTTCTTGAGCGGGGCATGCTGTTGGGAACTTTTCCTACTTGGCCATTGCCCTCACTTAACTCTCTTCTTCTGCAAAGGGACTGTAAAGGGATTAAAGTTTGTTGATGTTTGAGTCCTTTGCCTATCACGATGCTGCAAAATAGTATTTTTCTTCCTTATGCAAATAATCTAAATTTGACTGTTGCCCCTGCAGTGTCACAGGATTTGGTAAATTGGGGAGAGGGACAGTCCTTAGTCTAGATATAACCACTGGCTACCATACTAACATACTGGTAGTATGTAAAAATTTGTCCGCAGTTTAAAAGGCACAGGGCCTCGCCTTATTTTCAGACCCTGGCATCTATTTGGATCCAGACTGTTGAGTAATTGGCTGCTGCTTGAAATCTACACTCACTGGTATTGTAATCCGAAGCTCATGTGTGCAGGCAGTGCCATTTGGTTGAGTGCAGTCTTTGCGCAAAAAGTCATCTCTACGTAGTTACTAGAATGTGAACAGTGATGGCTGTGTGAGTGGACAGCAAGTCAAGACGCCCTGAAAACAGAAGCATATTGATGTTGTTAGCAAAAGCTGTGGAGCGTATTTTTCTTGAAATTGTTGTTCAATACTGTCCTTGCTGTCTTTTGAATTAAACATACCATAAGAATTGGTTTCTTGGGATTTTGGCTGTTCTGGAGGATTGGATGTTGGGTAGTTATTATCAATAGACCAAGAAGGTGGCATGACCTACTGAACAGGCGGCAAGATGCATAGGGACACTAGATGCATTAGCAGCAGGGAAATATAAGACAAGAGAACCTGTGGTAAAAATACATACAAGGTAAAACTTGCGCAGCCAGCCCTTCTGCAGCAAATAAAGCAAGGTCTTACTGACCTTGGCAGCTGTACAGGGCAGCCTTTGCATAAAAATGACTTGTGCTTAATATACTAGCGAAATTATTCAGGGACAAATACTCCTGTTTTCTGTGGTGCTGGGGATGCTATCTTCCATCTTTAGTTGTAATGCAGAAACACAACTGCATTGCAGACAGGGTAAGAGAAGCACCTGACCCCTCTCAAGCACTTCTGCTTCCTGTGGTCTGGAGAAGGAAATCTGGTACTGTCCTTCCTGTGACGCTGGACCCCTCCAGTGCCTTAGAGCAGCTGCCTTTTGAGAACAGGCAGTGGCTGGATATACAGGCAGCACAAGTGTCTTCCTTAATTAATCTGTGCAGTTTGTCTGCTAATGAGATCCACCCCACACAGGGACCATGGAAGTGCTATGAGAAGTGCTTTGCTCTCCATGTTGTGCTGAGGTGAGGCGACTAAAGACACCTAGACCTTCAGGCTGGCAGAAGCCTTAAGTGCTGGGAGACACTGAGCGGGTAGAAGCTTTTCTTTCCCTAATGGACTTGTCCATGTTTCCCATGTCCCAGTGCTTGCCTGCAGCCCTTGGCCAGGCCTAGCCCAGCTCACCGGCCGCTCAGCATGGGCAGGAGTTACCATGGAACCTGCACAAAGTGGCTCCCTGTACTGGAACCCAGTCCCTTTCCAGATGGATGGTGAGCTGGCTGGAGTCTCTGCTCCCCATGTTCTGGGGTCATCACCATTCATCTCTGCTGGTAGTGTTGCTTAATAGACCTTGCTACTTACTCAGTGCTGCTGCTTTTTGTGGGTTTTTCTTTCTCTTCCTCTCCCACTGGAGAGATCAGCCCCTTAAACGCCTATGTTGAAGAGCAAAGCAGTCTTGAGAGTTTTGGCAGGGCAGGTTCTCTGATGTCTCTCTATCAGGAGGGTGGCCAGAGAATGGTGTTTGTTGATATTGATCATGGGAAATGTAATTAATGCAGCTATAAAGTGTTAAATGCTAAATTAAAATGGGACATTTAAAAGCAGTCAATAGATCAATTCTGAGGCTGGAATTAAATGCTTAGACTTTCAAACAATAATCAGATTTCCGATAAAATCTCCACTGTGTGTAATTAAAGGGGTTGAAATATTAAATCAGGTGTTAAGGGAGTGAAATTTAGATGATGTTAAAGGAATGACGATCTGGACAAAAAAGAACCCTCCTGTCTTGTGGGCAGAGCCGCTAACTGGGCAGAAATGGTGTGGAGCTTGGGAGATGTACTGAACCAATGGGACTAAAACCACAAAAAGAAGACAATAACAGGAAAACTGGAAAAATTCATGCTGCAGTGGCTGAACATCTGCCTTGAAGGAGAGGACACCATTTGGTCCCTTGTAGTCTGCTAGGACTTCTGAGACCTTGGTTCATCCACATGCACCCGCTTGTCCTCTTGTTGGCAAGTCATCCTTCCAGACAGAGGAGGACAGCAGCTTAAAATCCACCCCAGGAGAAGTACTGCTGTACAAAACATGTCCCCGGGAGTTAAAAATATTAATTACCAACTGCCTCCATGTTTCAGTGATAGCCCAGCTACTCAGTGAGAGCAAAGGTACACAATAGATGTTTGTTAAGAGACAGATTGATGGGTGTGAAGTTAGGCTCAGCACTGCTGCCAGTGGGTTGTATGAGGTGTCCTAGGGCTTGTGACATTTCCAGGACATTTCTTTGAAGTTTGTGGTTTTTTTCATTTGCCCTATGATCTATAAAGAAATAAGCAGAAAAAGCTCCAGTGTAGCAACTCACTATTTTAACTGGCCTGTGAGTAGGAATACCAAGCAAAGTCTGCTTTTAAGGCTAGCGTCAGGCTTTGCTCTTCCAGTAAACTTAATTGTCTGAGTCTGCAAGCTGTAGAGGAGGCTGTAGGAAGCATCCATTCCCTGAATGTGTATTTTTGCTCTCACCCCTAAAGGCGTAATTCAAAGTATGGGACAGATGTAGTATTTACTGTGGACCCGGCACCTGGCAAAGTAACATTACCATGGGGTGGAGGGTAAAAAAGCCACTTCTCTGCTAGATAAGACAAACTGGCTCATTAGCTCTCAGCACTAATTTACTAACCTTGTCCTGTACCTTTGTTGTGATTATCTGTGAAGACGTAGCTTTAATGCTTTCTAGAGCCTTGAAACACGCATGTTTTAAGAGTATGTTCTCATTTTGTTTTACAATTCTGGTGGCAGCCTCTGCTGTGTAGTTCTTGAGGTTTAAATGCTGATTAGTTTAATGGATTGTAATATAACCCCACCCAGTTGGTCATCAGTCCCTTGAAAATGCCTTGTGACTGTGATCATTATTGCTTAATTACAAGTCATACCTTACCCATGGATTGAGCCAGGCTTGAGTTTACCTTGCTTCTTGCAGAGTGGAGGGTGAAGAGTGGCTAGGAAGGTGTCTGTCTGCAGAGGAGCACTCTCCTGGAGCTTTCATAGAAAGGTTTCTGAAATTTTCCACTGTGTGTAACTGGGCAGAGGTAACTTGAGCTTTGGAAAAGTGCCTTTGTGCTGTAGCCTAGAAAAGAGCTTTATTAACAAAGTCTGAATATGGGTTAGTTAAATTGTGGCCCTTTTATTCAAGGTCACTGTTAATTTTTTTAATTGTAAACTTGCTCCCAAGTCTGGAGTTGCAAATGAGACTTGCAGTGCTGAACTTCTGGAAAACATTGGAAATAGTGGCATTTCATCCCACGATTTCTCTGTATCAACCTGAGCCCCCACTTTATCTAAGAGGAAAATAAGTTTTGTAAGCTGCTGTACGTAGATTTTAACTTAATCACTGATACTCAAAGTTCCTAAAAGAACGTGTCTCTGGAAAGATACTGATGCTCAGTCTGCAGCATACTGCAAAACCAACCAGAGGAAAGGCAGGGAGATGAGGGTGTGATTGGACTCCAAAGGAGATCTTCCTCCTTCACAGGAGGCATGGTAGATGTATGGAGGTCCTTGTCAAATGGTGTTGTGGACACGTGAAGTTGGAACAAGTGCTGGGGAGACTGAGCAGGTACTAAGTTGGCTGGGAATAGTAAGCAGGCAAATCACAGCAGGCTCAGGAGGTTAAGAAATAGAGGGAGTCTGGATAGCATCAGGGTGGGAGATGGTGCTTGTCTGCCTTGCTGTTGCTCTTGGACATCTGTATTTGCTGCCAGCTCATTGTGTCCAGCTGGGTCTCAGGTGAAGGAGAGTTGTTCCTACACTCTTCTGCTGCTTGAGGGGCTTGCCCTCTCTGCCTGCATGTGGACAGGAGCAGAGGAAGGACTTGCAGGACCACTCCAAAACATTGTGTTTGAGGACTTGTGTACTGGAGGGCAAGTCCAGCCTCCCATGACTGCATGTCAAGGAGCATTTTCTTGCCCTCCCTAAACCATTCCGGTGGTTCTGATCCCAGTCTGCTGGGTTGGCTCCACTTACATCTTCAGAAGGAGACCTGCAGCTCTGAGCAGCACAGGAAGGGTGAAAGAATGCTTTGCACCTTGTCCTGCACACTTTCCCCCTATTTAGCCTTCCCTTACTCCTTTCCTAGAGACAATATCAAGTGGCAGAGCAGATGCTAGTCTCCAGTCTTCTTGGATGCCTTGATGCTCCCTAAACTGTATCCCTACCGATTACTTACCTCATTTAACTTTGTCCTTGCAGATTTTAAGGTGAAGCTCCTTGCTGTCTGATTCCTGGTGGGCAGAGTTGGCTGCTCCTCCACTTGAGCTCTAGTGATCTTGGCAGAGCAGTGTGTGCACTGTGCCTGTGTCAAGTCCCAGTCCTGTTTTTCCTGACCTGAATGCATGGAACAGCTTGTTCTTTGCTCTCTATTAACCCTTAGTTTTCCTTTGTTCTGTGTTGGCTGTGCTGGACTGGGTCAGCTCTGCGCTTGGGGTTGGGTTTAGGGGCAGTGCTTGTGAAGGGAGAATTGCTGGGTGATGATGGCCCTTCCAAGCTGAAGAGCTGCTCCCATGCGCTATTTAAGCCTCTGTTTCTCGTATATCTCTGCCAATCAGATTAGCTGGTGCCAAGCAAGAGAGCGTGGCCTCCTTGCTCTTGAATGGACCTTTTTTCCTCCTTACCTGTTTATCCCAGTCTGCCTGAGCTCTTTTATTTAGCTTTGTTCCTTCCTTTCCATTTTCACAGCCTTATTCTCGCCCTTCTCCTCTCTCCCTGACCTGTCTTGCTGGGTTTTGACATCCAGCCTTAATGACAGAGTAAATTCTCTTCCCAGTCATAGTGCTGCTGCATCGGGCTGTTCTTGTTCTTGATTTCTTTCTACCGCGTTTACCCTGTAGTAACTCCAGATTCCCTTTAACGTGCAAAAGTAGAGAGATCTCCAGTTCAGTGGAGCTGCAGAAGGCACTCATCTTCCCAGCAAAGGGGAAGCAGGTTGTGGAGAGGAGCATGACCCAGAGCTGCCCAGCTGCAGTCAGTTCTCAGGGGCTGGCCTTCAGCCCCAGGAATCTCTCTGCTTTTCTCCCAGCCAGACGCTTCACTCTCTTCTTGCTGATTTTGACAAGGGATTCTCTGTTGAAAAAGTTAGTTCAAAACCCCCTCGAGCTCACAGTACCAAGTATTCCAGCCCAGCCATGTGTGCCAAAACAGACCCAATCCCCTGTCTCTTGTAAGGCCCCACCTTTATCCGTATTCTAAAAATAAGTTACAAGGACATTCCTTCCTAGTTACTCTGTTCTGTTATTCTGACCTCATTAGACTTTCCTAATACAAAATTTCATTGAAATCTTCTATTAGCGGTGAAAACAAACAATGCTATTGGACTTCCTCTGGAAAAAATGCATCTGTATCAGGGGATTTCAGGAAGCCAAACTTCCACTGTAGAGTTTGTGCTGTACCCATATGTCCCCTTGTATGCATTTAGTAAACAAAGTTGTCTTCACACTTAAAAGAATTTAAAATAATTTACATCTGATTTCCCTCCCCAAATTGAAATAAATTGCTTCTGCAACGTTAGGAGTGAAGTTCCGTTAGTGGGGCTTGTAAGAACAGCTGCTTTTTTCTAGACCTCCCCCAACCTCAATATATTTTGAGGCTTATGTATGCGCATGTACATAGGAATGATATCCAGGTGATGGATTGCCAAGCCACATCATAAATTCCGTTTGTTGGACACCTTTGATTACCTCCTCTACACTCTGCCCATAATCATTCTCCTTCAAACATCCTTAAAATGTTCTTAACAGCAGCCAATTAAAGACTTCATTTGCCATATATCCCCTCTTTTCTCTGCCATTACCCAGGCTCCTTCCTTTGCGTGGGTCAGGGGGAAATAAGTGCCCAGATGAATGGTCATTCATAGTGTACCCTCAAGGCTTGAGGGAATATATCTGTGTTTGAGTGGGTTTTGTCTGCTGCTTTAAAAGTCAGCATGGACAGGCATCCAGCCGGGCAGGGGTGGGTGCACGTGCATTTGCACGTTGCTGGCCATGAGTGGCTATGGGCTGTGAGGTGGTAGCAAGAGGGACATAGGATGGTGTATGCGGAAGGCACCATTTGTATACCTGCCCTGGCTAGCTACAGCCCACCTTCTCAGGCTTCTGGTTTTAATTCAGTAGTTTCATGCTGAGTCATATGATTTCTGGAAGAAAAACATGCCATGAGTTTTGAGTGGAAAACTGGAAGTTATTGAAGTCACTAGGACTTCCACTTGGGGGGAAGGCTGGAGGCTGTTGTGTTGCAGGTGCAGGAAGGTACAGGGAGAATTGAAGATCTGAGGACTTCCGTTGGTGTCAATGACTCGGGCATCTCGGGGAGAACAGAGCATGTGCAGTCCCTGAAAAATTGATTAATCTGCCTGGCAGTGAGATGAAGAGCAATGAATAACAGATTTTGGGGTGTGTGGAAGGTAGGAGAGACTAAGGGACTAACTCTGAATGGGTTGGGAAGTGCCTCAAGGGTGACTTTGACTTCCCCTTGCCTTTTTCAGGGCTTAGCTGTGTTGGCTCCTCCCTGCATGTGTCCCCAACCCCTTTGTGCCCCACAGGGAGCACTGGGCACACATCCCCTGGCCGCCAGCTGAGTGTGTGGCACTTGGTGCCAAAATATGCTTCCAAAACTGGCCCTTAGACCTTGCAGGTGCCTCTCAGCTCGGCTGCTCCCCAATATGTACCACACGCTGGGAAGGCGCTTATTGCTGTGTAAGTAAGATTGTAGTTGTTGGACATGCTTTTCATCTTGTTGCAGCCTGCTGGATTAATGGGGCAGATACATGTGTTACTTGCATGCTTTTGGCTCCCCCTCCTGTGTCCTGTTTCATTCTGTAATGACTGTGGGGTCTGAGACAGATTTCATTTAGTGCTCATACAGCCTTTGCAGTAGTGGTTTCTTAGTGCCTGATTGCTGTTCCTGGGTTCTATTTGCCAAACATCTCTGAGAGATAGGGATCCCCATTTGCAGAGGGATTATGCAATTTGGCACTTGTGGCACCTGTGGCTGCAGCAAGGTTTGAGCCCCTGTTTCCAGCGTCCCAGTCGGGCACTAGTGCCTCTTTCCTGTTTAAGTGGTGACCAACTGTGTGATGATAATGCCTTTGGGGTCTGGGACTGGTCTGCTGTGGATTTTCACTGGTATATGGAAGTGGAAAATACGCTCTCAGTTGTCACTGTTTGCTTTTCCTGATTTCCTGCATATTTTAAATTATATCTTTTAATCATGAAAGCAGGTATCCTAAGTACATTGGATGTTTTTCTTACTGGTCTTTTAGTCTCCTTCTGTCATCATATATTTGATTTGCAACCTGAGGATGCTGTTAGAGGTCTGAGTGGAGGAAAAAAGTCAAAGGCTTCCTGTTTCCTCACTGCTGAACCTTTTCACAAATGTTTATTGAGTACCTCTGTGCATGGTATGCCCTTCTGCATTAGCCCATAAATGGTAGGTATTTTCATTATCATGCACGACTCCTCATTTTTAACACATTGTGTAATTCAGATAGACTTGAATGTAGTAGCATAAAGACTTTGGAGGCTTGCCCTGTGCGAAGGGGAAAATTACTGCCTGGCCCAGAGCGGTGGCTTTGTGATGACTGCATTGTGTTCTTGTGTTCTGTGTTTGTACCAAACTGGTTTGCTGCCAAGGTACTTACAGCTTATCCAAGTGCTCAGTACAAAGAATGTTAAAAGAAAAACTATTTTTGTTTTCTGTGAATTCTTCCAGCTGAGAAAGAATTCAAACCACTGTCCAAATGCTGTCCCCTCTTTCTGCATGCCTGGGGTCACCAGGTAGGACAGCTAATGCATGAGTGCCTGAAATTATAGTGTGTGTGTGTGTGTGTGTGTAGGAGCATGTGTGTGCTTTGAGGAGATGCAGTATGGGATCCAAGTGGAAAATGCCTTCCTTGAGCAGCAGGCTCTGTGATTGAGAAGTCTGGAGTGGGAATTTTCCAGGCATTAAGTATGTACGCATGAGCAGAGCTGTCTATGAAACACCAGACCTGGGCAGGTCTCTTTTGCATGTGCAAGTCTAATGCCTCCCCAAAGTCCCAGGCCTCTTCTGCAGCATGGTGAATGGCTGAGCTGAACTTCTATTTCAGTATGTCTTCTGCTTAATGGAGTATATTGCCTGGCTTAAGGGCTCTGGCCGTGCTTGGGCCTTAGGAGGGGCCCATAGGTTGTTCCTGCTGGCAGAATCCCATGAAGGGCTGTTGAGTAAAGGCATTCCTTCCTGTCAGCTGTCCCCCTCGGCCTGCCCAAACACGCGCAGACACTTATCTGATTGGCAAGGACCTTGGGGGGTTTGTTGAACACTGAGTAGGATAATCAGATAGATTGTGGGATACATCTGCTTGATCCTATTTCTTACGATTAAGTGGTGGGGAACAAACCTTAATGAGCCTTGGCCTTTCCTGTCTCCTCTGTAGATTTGTTTGACTTCATTGAGCTCTCTTTGTGTGAGACAGCTCTTTTTGTGCTTGGAGATGGAAGCATCCACCTCTGAAGCTGGCTGTGCTTTGAGATGGGGTTTGGATTAGCTGACCTCCAGAGATCCCTGCCAACTTTTTTTTTTCCTCTTTTCTTTTGTGTTTGCAGCTGGTGTAATTGTGGTCCTAACCCCTCCAAAGTGGTGCTGGCATTGAAGGGGATTTTAGCACTGCTTCATAGCAGCACAGTAGCTGCTTCTGCACTGCAGAGGAAATGTTTCTTTTGGGTTGGCCACCCTGCTCCAACACGGCTCCTTGGCCCTTGGCACTGGGAAGCTGCCCTCCCACAGGAGGCTAGAAGGGATTTGCGAGGCAGGTCCCAATAGAAGAGAGCATCCTTCACTGTGTATCTGTGGCTGGGGAGCTATGGGTGCTGTGCTGGAGTCTGCCTCAAGCGAAACTGCTTGGCTGCCTGATCAGTAGAGCATTCCCTAGGTGTGGGATCGCAGGGTGTCTCCATTACTTCTGGCTGATGAATAGGAAAGATGTCTTGTCCTCTAACTGGTCCCAAGTAAGCTTACCACAGGAAATCGAAAGCCCAGAAGAACAAAAATGCATATATGTGATTATTCTAATAACAAATCTGTTCAGTGAAAAAGGGGTCAGTTACCTTTGGAGCACTGCACTGTGTGCTGCCCTGGAACACCCTATGGAAAGGTATTTGTTCTGCAGAGGCACATGTGGTTGGGTCCAGCACAGGAGTTTCTGTGACTTTTTTTGAAGACAAACAAATAAAACAAAAAAGCTCCTTAAATTGCAATGTTTTTCTGATGCTGTAGAAATCCCCAGCAGACTGGGGCAAATAGCTGCCAGCCTTTTGCCTGTTGGAAGCATTTTGAAGGGCTAATCCTGCAGGACCAAAGAGAGGAGAGTTTTTTGAGCTTTAGTGGACAAGAGGTGCTAGAGATGGATGAAGAAGAAAAACAAATTGTAAAGATTTCAGGAAGCTCAGAAATTAGGAACACTGTACTCCACAGTGAAGAGTGGTAGATTTTAGAAACAAAGTGATATTTTTCAAATACTTCCTTAAACTCGGCATTTATTTTTCCTGTGATTATTTGCTGCAGTGTGTAAATGTGGAGAATTGCATGTACACACAGGAGGATAAAGTTCCCCAAGTTTATTTGGTGTGTTGTTTTTTGTTTTTTTTTTTTTTTTTTTTTTCTCTGCAGTGAAAGTCTTCCTTCCTTCACAGTGCTTTGTTTTTTCTTTTTTCCTCTTTTGCTTTGTTGTGTGTTTGGTTTGGGTTTTTTTCCCCTTGGTTCCTCAACTGCTACCTCTCCTGGAAGGAAAGATGCTGAGGTCATGGCAAGGCAGCTAAGAGCAGTGGAGAGTGCCTGGAGAAGGGTGATGAATGATGTGTTTTCATGAGGATGGCAGCTCTGCTGTCCCTGTAGAGCACCACAGCAATCTCCTGGAGTGCCATAAATCCCAGAGCTTTAGTGAGGTCGGTGAGCTTCTGAAGAGGTGGAGACACAGTATGTGCAACTTCAGCCTTCCCCTCTGAGGAGCCATAGGATTTTTCTTGTGCTGCTCTTTCCATAGAGGTCACAACCAGTAAGCCACGTGCTGCAAAGTCCCTCGAAGCCAGAAGAAGAAGGAAGTGTGGGAGAAGGACAAACATTAGTGGCTCTTTCGTCACAGAGATGTGTGGTATTTGCATGCCTGAGCATCCACCTTGTGCACACAGACACTTCTGTGTTGAGTTTGTATCTGAGCAGTGAGGCTTTTCCATTGCAGCAGCATCAGGAGGCTGTTTGGTTTACACATATGGTGTCTGGGTTACTCTATCCTCTTCTGAACAGACAGCACTCAGGGCTGCGGTGATTTGCAGCCCCCAAGATCTGTGATTAGACCTTGAACAGAAACTTTTCTGGCATGACCATGGTAGAAGAAACCTGCTCCTTTTCCAAATAACTGCTAGGAGAACAAAGCTAGCTATGAAGGTCTACCTTAAGTTAACTGTTCCCCGAGGGAGAAAGTGTCCAGGCACAGAATGTTCACAAAGGAAATATTCTAAGTGTCTATCACGTCCATAACGTGTTTGCTTTAAAGTATGAGGGCCAGAGCGGAAAAATAGAATATTATTTTCTAGTTTGAAACAAAAAATACTTCTTGTAGGTGGCAAAAAAATGTACTTTCTTTGGGCTTGATAATGCAGCTTGTTAAGTGCCCAGTGACAAGAAGCTCTGGAGAGAAGGTGCCATTGACAGGGATGGCTCCTGTCCCAAGTGCACAGCCTGTGGGAGCGTGGGGGGTGGGAGCTGGCCTGCGTTGGAGGCAGCCCTGCTGGGCCCAAACTGTCAGGGTTGTGGCAGCAGAGGAAATGCAGTCTATAGGAATCCAAGCGCTGCTGGGTTTTATGTGGAATAAGGGAAAAGCCTTGCTAATCAGGACTTCAGCAGTTGAGTAATCCATGTCTTGACCATACAGGTCTTATTTTTGTGGTTTCTTCAGCAGTACAGTCTTGTTACTTCCAACCTTGCTACTTCTTGTTACTTCTCAACCATTCCCAAGCAAAGCAGAACTGCTCTGTCATCCCATTGTGTCAGAACCTAACTTGCCATGGGGGTTTTGTGGGGCCCAGACTGAGCTGCTCCAGCATCAGCCAACTGAACTAATGTCATCGTGTTCCTGGCTCAGTGGGTCCTAGATGATTTATTGTATTATCCTCCTCGTTTACTGAACGCTCTCTGTAAATGTGGTTTATTTTTTCTCATGCATTACTGCCAATAAATGTACAGGTATAAACTCCCCACTAAAATCTTGCCCTTGACTATACCCTTCTAATTTCTTTGAAGAGCAAGGATGCATCTTCATATGTTCTTCTTTATTACTGCTGTGAAAGTGGAAGAGAAAGGACAGACTGGGGAAGATGCTTAGGCTTGGTTCTCCGTATGAATGTGAAAATGCTGTTGGATGGGTTGTGGTATTCTCCTACTAAAGACTTTTGATTCTCTTGCAGAGCAAAAACAGTTCAATATGCTGCTTTCATTGTTTCCGTTTCTCTTTGCCATGCAGTGTTTCCAGGAACACGGGATTTATTTTGAAGGTTTGGTTGTTGGGTTTTTTTTTTGATAATAGGAACATCTTCCTCCTGTTTAAGGAGTTCCCCCATTCTGGCTTATTGTGAAGGGGGTAGTGTGTTCACCAAGCTCTTCCATGCTCATTTAGGTACAATGAAAAGTTACAGAATCACCTGAAAGGTGCAAGGACTGATGAGTGAGAGCATAATTTGTGCTGCCAGCTGAATTTAGTGCTTTGAGGAAAGGCCATTAAAAAAAAAAAGGTCTTTTGGCTCTCACAACATCTAGGCACTTGGAGAACATTAAATAGTTCACTGGTGGGATGTAAGTTGTACTGGAATTGGTGAAAGAATCAAGCTCTGATTTTTGCAAGCGTAAGAATACAGTTTCTCTGTTGCAGTGCCTATGAGGTGTCTATCAGTCCAGGTTGGCTGGGTCTGAACTTCCATTGACCACAACCTGCAAAACTGGATAAAGCACCCCACAGCCTGGCATCATAGGGGCTGAGCTTGAGCGAGCAGGTCCCCAGTTCCTCTCTCACATGCTGGTGGTATGCGTTGATGAGAGAAGCGTGGACAGCATCATGTATGCTTAAAAAAGGGCACAGCTGGAACTTGGCTTTGAGGGGACACTGGAGCTTTCCCACTATCTGCACTGTCCATATTCCACTTTAGATGAGGGGGAATAGCTGCTATTCTTGCTCACCAGGGCAGTTGTGCCCCAGAAATTCTTGAGGAACAATAAATAAGGGACCCACCTTGCCATTTCTACTGAGTCATTTTTTCTTCTTCTTAAAAAGCAACAACAACAACAAAAAAAAACAACAACCAAACAACCAAACCCCCACACACTTCTTTTCAATAGTATCATTTACACTAGGAAGCTGCTTGAATCCACCCTGTCACATAAATTGCCATCTCTGAACTCAGCTCTCAGGAAATGTCCTCATGAGTTGACATCCACAAGGGGTTAGTGGAAGGGGGTCGGTTTCATGGAAAGCAGGAGGGATTCAAGCATCAAGTGAATGCTCTTGTCCTCACGTTACCTGAAGTGGTGAGGGCATCTCAGTCCTGCCAGAGACAAGCTCCAGTGTGACTGTTGCTTCTCAGACTGTCCTTGTTCCTCATCACTTCCGTAGCTGCAGGTGTGATATCTGGAGCAAGCCCCATCCTCCTCCCTCTCAGGCAATTAGAGCCTGGCCTGGCAAGTGGCCCTGGAGCAGGGATATTATAGTTTCCTTACAGAGATAAAGGCCACAGGCTTTCCTCTCCACTCTGCTGTTTTCTCTAGCTTTGATGCCGCTGCCATTGGAACGAGATTGACCCATCTGGTAGTGGAGGAGATGCACTCTGCCAGGTGGATCTGGATTGCTGCAAAGCGTTCAAAAGGCAGCACCTACTCTTTGTTGTATTTCCTGCATGCTACAAAGCCCATGTTTTCAGGAGCTACTTTTTATCCTTGTATGTTGGTTTTGGCATGGATACTTTTATTCCTCCTGTTTGAAAGAAGTAGAAGAACAAAGTGTATAAAACTTCAGTGTGCCTGTCCTGTCCTTCCCTTCCTCCCCCCACCCAAAAAAAAAAATTAAGAGGGTTATACAAGGGAGTTTTGAGGATGTGTTGTGGTGAGAACAGTTACCGTTGTTTGCTACCAGGAGTTGCAACATGGAGAACTGAAGCTTTATAACATAACATCGGTGGTGGGTTCTGGTGTGATGTGTGTTACCCCATGGTGGGGTGCATGGGAGCCTGTGGCAACAGCACAGACCATGCTGTCACTCTGCCAGTGTACCTTCTTGGCTTTCCCTGTGGAAAAGAGTGGGAATTTGCAGTAATCCAGACCCTGCCAGAACTGTATTTGTTGACTTGCAGAAAAGTCACACTCGTGCTCCTCTGGGCTGGGATCATGTACGCCTGTGTGCACTAACTGCTGCCCATGCTTGCTGCCCTTCCAGCCCTCATAAACCTGTGAAGCAGATTCATTTATTTAGGCCCTGATTCAGCAAAACACTTAAATACATGCTTCAGGTTTTCTTCTTTCCAGTAATATTGGCAGCATGTTCAAAGTTAAGCATGTGCTTAAGTGCTCTCCTGCATGCACAGCCCACGAGTGACAGACACGGTGTGCTCTGATGGCCGGTATGCAGGCTGCAGGATTGTTAAAAATGTATTCATTTAATTGGCTCCCCCCAGTACAGGAGCCCAAGTCCTGGGGTCCAATATGACAGTCTCTCCCTCTGCAGGAATGTGGATTGTTTCTGTATCACAGAATATTCCTTGTCTCTCGCTCTTGCTCCTTGAGTATGCCCTTCTGCACAGTGCAGGACAGGGTGACTCACTTTCTATTAGCAGGACATTGGCAAGTATTTCTTAAGAGTTTCTTTCTGTTTGGTTTCTCCTCCCTCCCCAAGAGTTATAAAAGAAAAATATCAACCATATTATATGTAGCTGAATGTCTTGGTATTTCTGTAGGATTCATTTGAGTTACCTTCCATTAACATGGTTCCCTTCATCTTGATGACTGAGCACCTTAGTGCAGGCACGTACCCATGTGTCTGTGCACGTGTGCTTCTGAGCTACATGGGTGAGAGCAAAAGGAATGGTTTCTTACAGCCTTTGGGATTTCTCAAGATAGAAGGGCTGGGAGGTGACAGATGTTACTACACCACTGGTGCATCTTGGTGTAACTGTGTGTTAAATTTGGACCCACCATATTCAGGCCATTGCTCCCCTGGGAATCTGAAGCTGTGGAATAGGCACTTCATCCGCAAAATGGTTGTGTTTCAGTCTGCTCAGAGCAGCTTCTGAGAGAGCATTCTTTCTAATCCCCACCCATATCTGACCTGTTCTAGCTCGCTTTTAAGAGCTGCGCCCAGTCAGTCCTTAGCTCCCTGCAGAAGGTTTCTGCAGATCTTTTCCTGCTTGCCAAGCTCATTTGGACAGGGAGCCCACACATCAGTGGACTGGATTCCTGTATAAATTTCTCCCATCTGCAAAATTGGGATTGATTTAGAGCATCTCTGTACCTTATGAAACCCAGAAGACACGAGCATGGCTAGATGTGCTTTTTTCTCCTTCCCTTTGAAGTTTAAAACATGCGTAGCAAATCTGATGTCTGCAGTCTCTGTTCCCCACCTGATGTACAAAAATACAAAGGTCCTTCGTTCCAGAAGTATGGGTCAGACTAACCTTTGTGCTGAATTGCAAGAATCTGGACAGGTGTTGTTACAAACTTGATTCTAGCTAGCCTAGAAGATGTTTGCAATGTAGGTTTCATGAATGTTTGTTTTGTTTTTTTTATTTAATGTGAAATAATGCGATCTGTGAATCAGCCTCTGTGCCCCACCCCCTGCTGCTGCTGACAGCCTCTTCCCACACTTCTTCCTTGGTAGCGTTGTTTGACTGTTCCAGTAGGTTTCAGTTACTGAACAGTGTAATTGCAATAACACACCAATAATAAAAGAGGAACTTAAGCTTCCTTTTCTTGTAGTTGAAGACTCTTCTCCAAAAGCTTGAAGTCTTAATAGCAGTCACACGAGCCACATCCCACGCCTGTCAAGTGTTCGCAAAACTGGGCAGCCATACTTCAGGAAGATAAAGGACTGGATTTTAGGAACTCGGAAACAGCTCAATCCTATCAGGCATTACTGGTACAGCTCATATCAGAATGGCAAACTCTAGGGACAGCTTAACATTTTTAGTGGATGCCAAGGAAGCATAGAATAGGAATGCATTGAAAGTTGCTTGTTGCTTAACATGAGTTGCTGGAATCAGGGTAATTTGAGTTGCCTTTAGTCTGGTGGAAAACTATAGTTGTGAACAAGGAGTTAATTTTTTCCATGTGCACGGCTGAGGTTTCCCTGTCAGGTTTGCTTTTAATTTCATAGGCTCTGTGTCCATGGAGAGGAAAGACTGCAAATTTGTCTTCATGTGCCGTCCCAGGCTGCTGCTGGAGCAGCTCTGCACCTAGTGATGGGTTAAATAAAACACCTTCAAAAGGCGAAGCGCTTATGAGGCTGAGCTGTAGCAGCTCCTGCTTTGTATACGAGAAAGCCGCCACCACCAGCTCTTCCTGCCTGAAAGGTTCCTACAGAAAAGCTGGGGGGAGAGGGCGGGGGAAGTAATGGTGGTGGTGGTGAAATTGCAAATACAAAGATCAAAATACTCTTCCCGAGTCCGGGAGAGGTGCTCGGCGGATGCCGCTGGCCCTTACCGGCATGGCCGGGCGGAGGCCGACCCGGA
>VZRU01006948.1:93578-104537 GCA_013398155.1 Pedionomus torquatus | reverse complement strand
ATGGCGCACTGGGGGGATCCCGGAGGAGCGACCCAGGTCAGGTCACCTCCAGCGGGAAGCCGAGGCCTGCCTGCCTCCCCCCTTAACCTCCGTAAGGCTTGCGGGGCCCGGGTTTAGCTGGTGCTCTGCCCCCACAGGCCCCGGGCTCCCCAGCAAGGTGACACAGGCTGTGGTGCCCGGCCCTGTCAGAGCCCCTGGGTGAGGCAAGGGGGGGGCTGTGGCCTTCGACAGGCCCCGTAGTTCGCCTCAGTGCAGTTCTTCCTACTTTTTTGGCGGCCGTTGTTCCAGCTGGCACCGGTTGTTGTGCCAAAACACTTGGTAATGGTATAACCTGTGACTTCAGGTAGCTTGGCCAGCCTCTGTTGTGTGATGGTGTGGACTTGTTTTGGGGGTTACAGGCAGTTGTGCAGCTGTTCTAAACTGCAGGTGGCTGTGGAGACACTAAGGCAGAGCACAAGAAGTGCGTCTTTCACACCTCGCTTGAAATTTGAAAAAAAACCCTTGTGTCTGGGTGTGGCTGGCACAAACTAACAATTGAACTCCTGAAGTTTTAACTGTACATTGGCTCTGAGTATGTTAGGAATATTGAAAGCAGCCACAAACTGTACATAGTCTCTTTCCTTGCACTGGGAAGTTACAGGTTCAGTGTTTTGGTGTGTGGTGTGTAGTGAGAGAGCGCCCTTTGGATGAACAGAAAATGAAGCTGAAGGAAGAGAAAAGATTCCAACCTTTAAATTTCTAGTATGTGCGTTCAATATATGTCTCGTGAAAAAAGGTGAGTGCAAAGAACCAAAAAGACGGCTGTTTCGTGTGTTGTCCCCAAAACTTACTAGCTTACGTAACTCATTTTTTTCCTCTAGCTCCTTCTGGAACTGGGATGTTTAGAGTCCCAATACCTATACCAATACCAAGTATCATTCATAAATGGCCAGGCATTTTCTGTCTTTGCTGCATGTCATGCAGTTGGCTGTGCCTGATGTTGACTGTTGGGAGACTCTAAAGCAGGTGCCAAGTACTCAGAGCAGTGTGTGTGGTCTGGAACAATACACTAAAGGCTCTTGTATAAATTCCTTGGCCTCTGTTCAATAAGTACAGGTGAGTTCCTTATGGATGCTTTTAAAACAGGGTAGCATCTTTGCAAGCATATCTCTTTTGCCCTGCAATAAAAATTTGGTACCGTGAAGATGTGATGGAAAGATCTGGGAAGTTGGTTGTGGTTTCTGTTGTAATCTTAATAGCTTTGCTTATCAGATTTAAAAAAAAAAAAAAAAACAAAAAACAAAAACCCAAACAAAACAACCAAATAACAAAAAACACCAAACAAACCAAAACTGTGAAAGCAGCAGTAATTGATACTTGGGCTATTTTTAATCTCCTCCTTGATCTTCCGAGTAAATAATAGCAAGTTAAAAGAAAAAAAAGCCCCTGTGCATATGAGTATATAAATATATCTTTTCCTTTTGTTCTGAACAGATCTGGAGGCCAATAACTGCAACTTTCTTCTTCCCAGTGGGACCTGGAACAGGATTTCTGTACTTGGTGAATTTGTATTTCTTGTATCAATATTCATCACGACTAGAAACAGGTACGTTATTCGTTAAATTGTATGCACGTGGTGAACTCAGCCCAGAGTTGATAGAGACTGTTGTCAGTTAGAGGGTCTGTTGGGAATGTTTGTGGTGATGGGGTTGTGGCTGTTGTGGACAGAATCATGAGAAACATGGCTCATGTCTCTGCCTGCTTATGTTGGTCAATGGGAAACTGCTCTGAAAACTGGTTTTCTGAGACTGACTCCTTCCCTTTGGCAGGCAGTCTGTTCACTGAGGATCTGAACTTGATAATGCTTTCAGTAGAAGAGCCTGGTGCTTTTAGTTGTTGGATTTCAGGAAATGAGGGATAGAGACTAAAAGATGACATTGCCCTCTGTTTTCTTGTATCTGATGTCTTTTAACATGGAAGAGTGATAAAGCATATGTAATAATGGGTATATCCATCTTGAGAAAATAACTGTGTTTTGGGGTTGGTTTTTTTTTTAAGGCAATGATGCTTGCCTGTGTTATTCTATCAGTTATGTTGAATTGAGAAATACTTTGTACAAATGAAGTGTACCCCTCTCAGATAAAAATGTGAAAAAGTTAAGGAACAAACTGGATTTTCAATTAAGGGAAAAAATTAAGAGTAGAAGAAAGAGCAGGCAATGGGTTGCTTCTCTGAAAGAGAGATTGTTGTTACAAGGTAGCTTCAAAACTGGTTTCATTTTGCAATTGCGCAGTTCGTTAAAGTGAGGCAAAAATTGTTTCTGTTGAAGTAAATAATTAAAGTATTTGCAAAGCCAAGCTTCTCCTGAAAGTACCTTTGTGCACAAGAATTTCATTGTATTTCCAATGGAATTTTAGAACTGATGATGTAAGTGGAAATGCATTGCAAGGTGATGTTTGGGAAGTCCCACAATGGAGAAGAGATCCCCAGTAACCCTGTCATACATAGAGTATCGTGGAATCCCGTTTCAGTGGTAAGAAGTGCTCAGGAACAGGGAGGAGTGGTGCCAGATCATATCTGGTTGTTTTCTTAGTGAAAGCAAGTAGTAATTTAATAGCTAGAAATGGTTTATCCTTTTCTTTGAGCCCTTCCACAGTAGATTGCGAACACGTGGGAGTACTCACAGCTATGATGTTATACTGTGCAAAGCTATGTGTAGTAAGAGTTAATATATGCAAATTATAAGACATCACTGCTTGTACATATACTTACAAAACATTCTAGTTGTCTGTGCTGTGGCAGAAGTCAAGTCTTTCAGCAGTAAATTTAGATTCCTGCTGTACAACACATCTGGGTTTTGGAAGTGGGAAGTCAACTGTGTTGTTGTTTCAATCAATGCATTTCTTTTATATTATAGCCATGCTCTTGGGGATAAAGTTTTTGGTTAGGCCAGTGCTTCCTCTTTATGCAAAAGGCTTGAATCCTTCTTAAATATGAGGGGTGTAAGTTGCTGGTAATATGTTTATAAGTGAAAATCGGCATAGGTCTATGCCTCCTTTTACCTCTAAAGCTGGGGAAGTGAAACTTCTGTTTTCTGTGTTGTGCTTGGCTTTTTGAGCATGCACTATGTTGCATATGAGCTTCAGATTTAGCTGTCAAGAATATCCATATGGTTTTGTGCTGTGCTCGTGCTTTCCTAACAATCTGATCTGTAGCTTCCAGAGGAAGAAGAAGATTGATGTGGCTTTACTTTGTTTCTGTTGGAGAAGAACATAACAAATGTCAACAGAGAAAGCGGAATATGCAGAGCTTGCTCCCCAGCAGTATGAATGATGAGATTAGGAGTCTGCAGCTCTTCCCTGATGACTGAATTAGATCCTGGGCCCTCCTGAAAGAACCAGTGGGCTAGAGCTCACCTTGCCCCTGTATCAAGCTTTTTGGTAGTCTGTATGTCAGGTATTTTAGCTATTCATTGGAAAACCAACTTCAATAGTTTATCTAATGTTCTTGCTAGTATAATTCCCTAGGTAACAAGAAGTGAAAAACTTCAAGGGAATGATATTTGCTTTGATTTCTTCTTATTCTGCAGGAATTCCTGCACTGGAGTTTCTACAGGGTTAGTCAGTTTCGTCTCTTTATTTGTTTCTATTTGTTGTATGACAACACTAAGGAGAAGACTCCAGTTTATGTAGTTCTCCAACTTTACAACTTTCCAAAAGATTTTTTCAGTTGGTCTGTCTGTGGCTCCCCCCCTTCCCCCCGCCCCCCAGCATGTAACTTGCATGGCTGAACTTAAAAATTGATTAAAATAGCAATTTTGTTTTACATAGGCTGATTTACTTTGGTTATTCTAAAAAGCTAATGCTTAAAAATAGGTTTTCTTTCTTTCATCTTTGGGGGACATGTCAAATAGTTGTAGGAAGCAAAATAGAGCTAATGTTAAGCAGTGGCCTTCTTTCTGTGCGTTTTCATTTTTAATTATTAGCATGTAATTCAGCTTGTTTGCGAGGTGCTGCGTTTGTCACTGTGTGGTCTGGGTCTGTTTCAACAGTGTTCCTAGGTTTTCCTTGCCTGCATGGAGCTCTATAAAAATTGATAGGAGTCTTGCTCAAATGCTGAGGTCTGTGCAAACTTTTTAGCACAGTTTGTAAACCGTGTGCCCTCCTTCTCACATATGTATCCCTACCACTGTCGTATCCCTTCGAGTGTGACTAGGTGGTGCAAAGAAGATGCAATTTGCCTAAGGAGGGACTAGTTTTCCTGTGACTCGATCCTTAAATGTGGTGTCTCTGCTTTTGCTGTGCCAGTGTATTTCCTTATCGTGTGTTTCTGATGGGTAGCTTCTTGTGAAGGATGAGGTCCAACTCTGTTTTGAAAGTTACAGATACTCCTGAGGACTACAGAAGTTAAAACCACTTATCTCCAGAGTGAAAGTGTGTTCCTTTTTGAACAGAGCTGCTGTGTGTATGCTTAATGTAGTAGGCTGGATGTCTTATTTTCTGGTCCTATAGGTCGTTCTATTAGAAGACAATTTAAAATAATAATTAAAAAAAATATAATCCACAGATTGCCCATAGGACAACTGTTATTAACTGAGCTTTTCTTAAACTCCTAAAAAAACCCCGCCAAACCACCAAAGGCAAACTTAATTTCTTAAGATTTCCTAACAATTCTTTTTATTTACAGGGGCTTTTGATGGAAGGCCAGCAGACTACATGTTCATGCTCCTGTTTAACTGGATCTGCATTGTTGTATCCTTGTGCTCATCATCAGACTTCTAGAGTATTTTGATTCTCCTATTTCTGCCTGAAATATGTTCAAAGACTGGGTGTTAGCAACTAACAGTTTTAAAAGATAGAAAATGTTTACAGGTGAATTTTTAATCTTCCTGGAAAGGTAGTGAGTGGCTTACAGGGAGAATACTAATAAATTTCTGCTCAGCCTTAGTGAAACATGCAGGGGGACTGCATCCAGCTCTAGGTTCCCAAGTACAAGAGAGACATGGATGTATTGGTGTGAATGCAGTGAAGGGTCACAAAGATGACAAAAAAGTTGGAGCATCTGTCACATGAGGAGAGACTAAGAGCTGGGATTGTGCAGCCTAGAGAACAGGTGACCTAGGGGTGTCTTATCCATGTGGATAAATACTTGATGGGGGTGGGAGTAAAGGAAATGGAGCCAGACTTTTCTCAGTGGTGGGACAAGAGGGAACAGGGATATAATGAAGCACAGAAAATTCCATCTAGATGTAAGAAAGACGCTTTTTATTGTAAGGGCAGTCAAATGCTGCCGTGGGTTGCCAAGAGAGGTTGTGGAACTTCCATCCCATTTTAATGTCTGTGCTGTTGCTACCTCCTTGTAGCAATTTGTAGTGGTGCAGCTTGTGGGGAAAAAAGGGAGCAGTAGCATCAGTGTGAAATAGATGAGTCCAGGAAAGCTAGTGAGTAGAAATGCTGTTGCCTTTATCAATAGACTAACATCTCCAGTTGCATTCCACTGTACAGAGGGATTTGCTGTTCCTGCTGTTCCTGTTGAGCCACAGCAGTAACTAGGAAAACAATGTTGTTGTTTAGGTGTTGTTAAGAAAACCATCAGCTTCCTTGTGGTTGTAGACTGTTGGCTGTGAGCTATTAGATGAATATGATTGAATATGATTGTGACTTGACTTCCAAACTGGTAATTTAAAAGCTTCCAGTTGTTTATTCCTTATATGATGTAAGGAACAACCTGGGTGCATGGTCTGGGAAAATGTGTGCTGCCATTTTATACATATTGGTGAACTGTTAAAAGCATTCTGGTCATAGTAAAGTTCTTCAGCAATTGTTTCTACTCAGCAGTTACTACAGCAAGCAGATCCTTTGGATTCCAGGGTAGGAGAGTAGCATTAAAAGCCTGCATTGATGCACTTAAAAAATTTTTCTGTGACTCAGTGGTTATATATTGNNNNTTAGCCTTTTTTTTTTTTTTTTTTTTTTTTTGTGATCAGGTATGTCCTTAGTTAGAAACTCAACATTTTAATCTTGAAAAAACTAATGATAAGATCCAACATGAGTGATTGCGTTTGTAGTTAGCCAGTTTCATCACGGAGAGAAGACCAGTGCATCCATCAGCCCTCGGGGTAATGACTTGAGGTGGTAGCTTGAAAGGCTACTGGAAAGGAATTATCAAAACTGAGTGTGTAAAGAATCTAGATCATGGGAGGTTTTTTGTTTTTGCCAGCGGTTAACTTGATACTACACAGGAACGCTGCTTTAATTTTAGGCGTTTAAGGGCCTTTGCATGTGTGTTCAGTGTTTGTGCAGTTCTGGTCTGTCAGGTTTTGCTGCGTTTTCCTTAATGGTGCAATGACAGATAACTGGCTTGGCAATGGACATGCAGGTAAGTGCCATCCAGTTTCTTAAGTAACAATCTTATACAGCTTTCCAACTAATCGATGGCTTTATAGAGAGCATTGTCAGCATAACTGCAGAATGTAGTTAAGCTAAGCTGGTTTAGTTTATATCGAAATAAACTGCTGTGTGTATTTTGTTTGGTTTTTAGTTTGGGTTAGCCTAAGCTAATGTCACAAGCCTGTGTCTGACTCTGCCACTCCTAGCCATGTTAGGGAGTCAAGGAGTGAAAATTGGCTTTTTATGCAGTTAGGAAGTGTTTGGCCTTTTACTAAAATGGACACAAGATGTCACCTTTGCACTGTTTCTTCTAATGAATGTGGAACTGCATTCTTTTTTATCTAAAAAGGATTCTTGGGTTCATTAGTCTTCTCAAATTTAGTGTGCCTTTTACTTGCCAACAAAAGATCTTTCTGTGAAAAATGCAGTTTCAGATCAGAGCTGTGAAATGCAATATTCTCATGAGAATGAGACTGGTTCTTTAAACTATTATTTTAATCAATGAGGTAGTTCTTATCTCCCTGAATATTAAGGAGTGGAAATGGGGGAGTGTTTTCTTGGACACAACAAAGTACCAGAGAACTGCATGTCTTCAACCTGCCTTTGCTGTTCTCTCCTCATCTTCTTCTGTCCCTGTCACCAAAGTATCTAATATTCTGTACAATATCATCTTAGCATTTATTAGATTACTTTTCAGGCTCCTCTGGTAGACAAAAATAGTGATGGTACATCTGCAGGCTGGACAGCCTTTAACAGAACTCAGTCCTTAACTTTGCAATCAAACTTCTTTTGCTGTGGAGAAGATGCCACAAAATTCTTCAAAAGCATGATAAAGTCACCCATGTGTTGTATGAAACTTAGACTGACTTTGTTGATTTGTATCTTTTAAAAAAGTACTTAAAATGGAATTATATCTGCACACGAACTATTGCTTAAAATAAAGGGATTTTGTTTGTGTTGAGTGGCTTGCTTGAAAGTGAGAAAATAGAGTAAGATATCTGGGCTTCCAATCCCATGTCAAATACTTTCAGAAGTTAGATATTAATTTGGTTTTCCAGTAAAATAAAGAAGGTTTAATACAGACCCTAGGGTTCTTGTGTGGTGAGTCTGACTGCTGGTGTGCTGTAGGGCTCGGGGAAGGCCAGACTGATGCTGGTGTCCCAGCTTTAACATAGAACCTGTTGAATAGCATCAATAGAAAGGATGAGTTTTAACTTCTCTTCCAAAACACATAAGCTGGTTCATAGGGTTAAACCAATTGGTGGAAATGTTGTCGGCACAGTAAGTTTTCAATTCAGAAATCTGCAGATAGCTAAAATAGTGTTTTGTGTTTGCTTCAGTAGGAATAGTCCCATCGGCTAATACACACTCGGAGTAACGAGGTATTTGAAACAATCTCATCTCCTGGCAGGGAGCACAGGTTAATTCTGAGCTTAAGCAAGGTGACTGTGCCAAGGCTGGCTGCTGTACTCTGAAATGGTGATTTACTGGTGTACCTCCCCTTTTGGTGTGCCAAGGAGAATGGAGCTGGCGGTTCTGTGGAGTAACACTTCATCTGGTGTATTATCTTAGCCCCAGATGAGCGTGTTTGGATTAGTGCCCTGGGCTGTGAATGGAAATTATTGTGGCATAAGGATGTCACTGACTCTGCTGTAGGTGTGCTGCCAAGCAGCTGGAAGCAGAGGAGGTCACCACAGCTGCTCTCTCACTTGGGGTGAGTTGGAGCCCTTTGGGGCTTGGATCTTGCAAAAGAGAATGACCAAGTAGTTCTCCTACTTAGCTTTCTCAATAGCTTTTGAACAGAACCGTGACATGTGATGGCAAAGATTCTGGGGCAATCTTGAAATTGTGCTGATGTCTTTCTTACAAGCCATTTTTGAAGCTTACACCTCCGGCTGCCTGTTTAAGCATTCTGTAAAAGCAATGGTATATTTTTTTTTTTTTAAAACATTCAGTTGCTGATGATTCCACTCATCATGTCAGTACTTTACGTGTGGGCCCAGCTGAACAGAGACATGATTGTGTCGTTTTGGTTTGGAACAAGATTTAAGGTATGTCCAGCAGAATATTGGGAAGGTTTCTGCCCAGAAGATGCACATGAAGGGGGTGAGGGGCAAAATATAAATATATATAAATAAGTGTTGAATATAAATAAGTATTAAAGATATCTTGTGCTTATACATAGCTATATACAGCTTGAGATGCAACAAAGACAAATTTCTTCGTGGTCTTCCATATGTTGTCACTCAGTGTAGCTTTACTGAAAAGATGTCCTGACAACTGGACTTCATCGTTCTGAAAAGAGGAAAAAATTCCCGATGCACATTAACCTGGGTGAAAGCTGAATGTAGTGACACCACAGTGGCAAAATGTTGGTATTTGAGATTGTTCTTTCCTGTGCAATCCTGTCTGTTTCTGCCAGATCTTGTAGTGAACGCTTGTTTGATTGTTTCCAGACCTATATTAGGACTTTGCTTCAGGTGTAAGCTTGCTGTGGACCATACGGTGCAAAAGATGCATCTACTTAGAATGTTTAATTCATAGAATCATCTAGGTTGGAAGGGACCTTTACATGAATCCATCCATCAACCTAACACTGCCAAAATACATATGATTTGTATAAAAATGTTAGTGGTTGCTCAGTTTGGAGTATCCTACCTTGTTAGGTAGAATCTGCTTAAGTTAATAAATTAGGATTTGTGTAATGCCTAAAATACTGAGATTATAATCATGCGTGCAGTGAGAAATTAAGAAGATTTATGTCCTTAACTTGTACTTAGAACTTCTCTGTCTCTGTTGTATTCTTTTTCAGGCCTGTTACCTTCCATGGGTTATTCTGGGATTCAACTACATCATTGGTGGATCGTATGTATTTAATTACCTGGCTAATTTGACATTATAAAAGCTTCTACAGCTATTGAACTTTTTGCTAAATTCTGAAGTAATATTAAAGAAGAGGCTAAAACTATACAACCTGACCGATAATGGTCATTGTTGTATTGTGATCATTTAAGATAAAAGCAGAGAGAACTAGAGAATGTAGGTGAAGAGGAAGTAATAAGAATTCATTTTATTATATAGTAAATATATGCGTTAAGCCTTTTTCTTACTAAAAGAGTACCACACAGTCAAGATAGATGTCATCCCACGGGGCACTGGTTTTAGAAACAAATTTACTTGGCTCTGATAGTCTGTTACTTCTTCTCCCTTTATACCAATGTGATCTTTTTTTCAGCTTGTGAAACAAAAGAAAATGACAGTATTGAGCCTACAGAGCGCCGTATTAGGATTTGTCAAATTCATTTGTCTGTCTTGGGTTTCTTTGACCAAACTCTGATGCAGAAATCCCCTCTGCACACCGTCTTTGCCATTGGTGCCCTGCATTGGCTGGGGCCTCTTGGTGCCGCTGTAACATAATTAGTGACAATAACAAGTTTTGTGGTTGATTTTATAAGGAGGAGATAGTACAGCAGAACCAAATTCTCTTTTCTGGCTGTGCCTGCTACTGACTCACACATCACTTGAGAAAACTGCTTGCTGTTAGATACCTGCTGTTTCTATGCATGACAGAAGATACTCAAGGGCCTCCATTCAGCAGTGTTTTTGCAAAATTAGGAACAAAACAGTTGAGTCCAGCAGGAGACAGGTTGTCCAGTGGAAACAGCAATAACTTCTCAAACTCTACAGACTATTATTTTAGACACTAATAGCTGCACGGTCTAATTCCCTGATGTAAACAAGTATTTAATTGCATTTTCAGTACAGACTGTAGAGAAGGCTTGGAAAGGAGGGTGGAACAGCCTGTTGATGTGTTGGCACTGAAAGTTGGCCCTTCTAAAGTGGCTGCAAAATGCTGAAGGAAGGGAAGTTTTCTGTGGCTCATGGCCCTCGCAATGCCTGTGGTGGGTGAGCTATAGTACCTAGCAGAAGGTGGTCACTCATTTATTTTCAGAGAATATGTGAAACTATTTTTTTTCCCCCCCCTCTTGTCTTGCAGAGTCATCAACGAGCTGATAGGAAACCTGGTTGGCCACCTGTATTTCTTCTTAATGTTTAAATATCCAATGGATTTGGGAGGAAGGAATTTTCTGTCCACACCTCAGTTCCTGTAAGCTGGCTTTATTCTTCAGTTCACTGTTTGGTCCAATCTTCTGTATTGTTTATCAGACACATATATGCTGGGATTGTAATGTGTTAAATACTTTGCTAAATCAACCTGCTTCAGAGTTACCATATTGACTGTGCTCCTGAGTTGTCAGAAATGTTGAGCTCCTTGTAAATGGCCCGTGTGGGGTTTTTTTTACCCCTGTGGATGGCTTGTGTCCTTTACCCAATATTAAGAGTGAGAATGAAAGTCATAGTTCAGCTAGTGAATTGAACTTTAGTGAACTCCCTAATAATTGTCACATGGTATCCAGAAAATCACTTTCTCCTATAAATGATCTTTTATCAGTATTTCCGTGTATCATTAGAGTAGCTACCAGTTCAGTAACTTGTAACAATAATAGGAGTCAGTTGTAGACTTGTGCAGGACTATAATATATATTCTGCTTTGCAGTTTGTACCAGTCACCTCAACTATAGGTCTTGGC
>VZRU01006948.1:82635-93539 GCA_013398155.1 Pedionomus torquatus | reverse complement strand
TCTTTTTTTTTTTTTTTTTTTTTTTGTGATTTGTTTATTGTTTTGGCATTGCAGTGCTGCAATCAGAAGCCAAAGTTTGTAGCTTCAGTTGCCTTCATCCTTTTGGGCTGTAAATATTCTTCCTCTACCAAACTTTAGTTAGCGACTCAGTTAACCCTTTTTATAGCATAAACTGTGTGTTAGAAGATGCAAAGGTGAATTCCAGTTATACTTTCTGTACAAGTTTTAATGAGTAGGAAGGTTTTATATTCTACTTCTGTTTTTGCAAGCCCTTCTGGTATACCTAATTTTCCATAAAGATAAAAACAAAATGTTTTTTAAAAATGTCTTTCAAGGTAGTAACAGCTCTGAAACTGCTATCACTCTTATTGGTTATGTGCAATTTTCTGGATTCCCCACGCGTATACTTAATTTTTCTCTATATTTGAGAAGCAGAAACAGAAGTACTGCAAACGTTTCTACAAAGGGATAAATTTTGCCCTTGCACTGTAATATTTTGTTAAAAAGCAATTATGCTGTGGTGTATTACAGATAACTTTAATATAATAATGAAGAACTTTTTATATACAGGATCATTTTTCTTGTAGAGAGGAATATGCGTTTTAAGCCTCAGATCTTAGTGGTTGAATTCAGCAATGGATTTGCAGGAGCTTGGTGCAAAGAGAGCTGAAATGACTCTGCATTGATAGCACCCCTTGCAAAATGCAGAATCTGTATTTTAGATCACTCTATTTGGATGGTAGCCGCAGTTAGGTGATAAAGTCTTACAGCTCTGATTTGCTCTGGCCAGGTCACTTGAGCTTTGATTTCAGACAAGCTAGTTGTTTGAGTCTGTTTTCCCTTTGTCTCTTTGGCCCAGGAGGGCAGTGAGGTGGCTGGATGCTATGATAACAGGAGTTAGCAACTGTTGAAGAGAGAGGGGTGCTCAGAAATTATTTGGACTTTTTTTTTTTTTTTTTTATTCCCTCTGGGAAAAAATGGAAGAGAAGTTAGGGGAATTAAGTTTGTATCACAGCACTTCAACAATGAGAGTCCTTTATGTGTCTCATTTTTCCCTTGTGTTTGGATTGTTATATCTAACTGTATCCTAGAATTCCCATTTCTCAGTGTGCTGAGGACTTAGATTTGGAAAGAATTCTGTAAATTATCACTGTGAAAAGCTAGTCTTATTAGAAAGTCTAGCAGCTAAAAGAACATGCATAGAAAAATAGCCTGATGTTTATCCCCAAGGTACATCTGTTTCTCAAACTCTCTCCTTCTCTTCTGGCTTGTCCTAGGTACCGCTGGCTGCCAAATAGGAGAGGAGGAGTGTCAGGGTTTGGTATCCCACCTGCTAGCATGAGAAGAGCTGCAGAAGATCAACATGGTGGTGGAAGACACAACTGGGGCCAAGGTTTCCGGCTAGGTGACCAGTGAAGACCTCTTGCTCTTGGAAAAACAGCAACTCTTTGGTTTTAATTGGATGTAGAACTGACCCTTCCTGGTGCGGAGCATGCTTAAGAACTGAGCTCTCTGTAGAACTGTTGGATTTCACTGATTAGAAAGAATGTTTCTGTTCAAGAGAAAATCTAAAACTCCAGAAGGGAAAAATGTAGATCTTGCTCCAGGTTAGCCAGTAGTGTCCAGTTTGAATCTGCTATTGAAAAAAGCCTTCTTTATACAGTGTTTTCCATCTGTCACAACGGATATCCATTATGCTGTCCTGTTCCGTGATGTGATGGAACAAGCTAATGGTGTTCTGTCTCTCCTAGTACGTTGAAAGCTTGGTTAAATGTGGTACTGTAAGGATGCAGTGTGATACAGATTGATCAAGCTAACCCAAAAGCTTAGGAAACTGGCCTTTTCCATAGCTGTACTTAAGTCCCAGGATCTCTGGAAACATTATTTAAGTGATATCTCTCTGCTGCATTCATAAAGCAAAGTGCAAATGTCTCATTTCCATTCTTAAACTGTGTTTTGAGGAGACTTTTTTCTTTGTGTGCAGCATTTGTCCTGCCTGCTACAGCATGGGCTGGGCAACACTGGGGGGAAGAGGGCTTTAGTTTGAAATGGCAATAACAGGTATTCACAGAATTGGAATCTCTGATCCCTTCATAGCATGTTACAAGGCTTGCTCTGTTTAAACTGAAGTTGTCTGGCTTGTCTTTTTTTTCCTGAGATCTGTGAATTCTTGACCAAGGTTTCTGTTTTGATTGCAAAATTGGGTAGCACAAATACTACTTAAACTAGAAAATGTAACGTATCATTGTGGTTAATGTATGGACTGCAGCATTACGTTTGTTAACTGAATTCTCAACTTTCTCTTAAAAGCTTTAAGGCATCAAAGAATCAAAGCTGGAAATAAACTTTTCCAGGGTCAAGATCAAACAGAACAGATTGCTTTACTACAGGACTCTTTCATTGTCAAATAAGAAATTTCGTACACTGTTTATCAGTATCTGTATTTTTGGGGTAAAACTTTTTGACATGGAAAAGGGAATGACTCTGTACAGTAATTTTCCTTGTACTGGCTTCCCGTGGGCAGAGCACAGGGTTAAGCTCTGGGAAGCTGTTATATTGGCTTCTTACTGACTCACTGCATGGGTTTGAGCAAACTTCTTCCTTCTTATCTCAGTTTTCCCAGCTGTAAGGAGGGCTTGTGCAGATCTCACAGCATTCATGAAAGGTAGCTGTCCCCAACTCCCTTGGGTGGGAGCTGCTTAGCTTCACATAAATGACAACACTTTAGCTAGTTATGCGATTACTCTAAATTTAACCAAGGCTTCTAAGTTGGAATATAGTTACTCACTTGTTGGTTCATAGTCAGAAGAGTAGCCTCATCATTAGGATGAGATTCAAGTTTCTGACTGAGTTTCTCTTTAGCCTTTGCCTCTCTTTTTACTGCGTAGGAAGGGCATAGAAAGCTGTGCTGCCCCAACTTAGGTTTCTCAGGTATCTATAAGTAGGTGAAGTGAATCTGGGCCAAAACATTTTATAAGTAGTTTATTTCTTCACTAAACCTGGGTTCTGAAGGTTGAAAAACTTGTAAATACTATGTGATGTGAAAGTGAGTGGAAAATAAGCAGTCAGACTGGAAGTTTTCAGCTTGCTTGCTTGAAAAAGCATGTTCCATGTCTTCACTTCAACTCAGTTTTGTTGATTCAGCTTGTGGAAAAATGTGGAAATCTGGTAACGATCATATTGCTTAGGTTTTACAGGAACTTGGAAATCAGAAGTCACCTGCCAGTTTTGTCTATTGAGTGATGAGTTTTAAAGATGCTCTTGTCTCGTTCTTTGTATAAAATAGTAGGTAGAAGAGAGGACTGCAGTGTTCTAAATGTTACTCTGTCATTGACCGACAGCTGTTATTTGATGCTGATTTGAACAGTCTGTGACCCACCATTTCTATAGGAGTCATGATGCAGCTGGTCTTTTTGGCCATAGTAGTATCACTGTCTCTAAAGCACTGTCTCTTCGTTTTGAGTCAGGACCTAACAGTTAAGTGAAGATGCAATAGTTTTGTGACTTGGCTAAAACCCTGGCACGCTGAAATTGCAGAACATCTCTGTAGAGAAGGCCAGAAGGAAGGTGTGAGTGGGAGGAAGCACAGCAAAAGTCAGTGTCCTGGCCCAGTGCATTGCAGTGCTCTTGCTTCTTAGTACATTCTTCTCTAAAGAGAAAAAGGTTTGCAAAGAAAATTGACTTCTGATAAGTCTTGATTAGCTTTTGAGCTGCTTCAGGTCAAATTACTTTGGTTTATGGAAAATTTGCCTCAGAATTCCATATTACAAGCTTAGTTTGTTCATTTCTCACTTGCCACTTGACCTGAAGCGCTCTTTGTCCTCCAGTGTACAGTGACAATGACAGTCTCTTGTTAAATGAGTACCTCCTTATTTTGTACAGGTAATTTCCCTTTTTTTGTAATCAATTTTTGTTGGCAAAGTTTTAAATTAAAGTTTTAATCTCTGTTACTGTCTCTGTTTTGCTAAATCTTATTTTAGCTCAAGACAAGCCTTGGGATCTGCACATCTCCAGACTGTCTGACAGGTCACTGTGGCACCACCTCCTGCTGTTGATAAAAGTACTCAAGAAAATGACCTGCTTTTGGGTGGGAGTCATGTCTTCTCTGGTCAGTGCAAAATCATAAAGCCATTTTCTTTCTTTATCACCATGAGTTTCCACAGGCTGCATCCTTCCTGGGCTATTACCATTTTACAGCTTTTTTTTTTTTGTGTGTACTTGATAAGTCGTCCTTTATTGTCCTCTGGGAGGAAGGAACCTTTCTGCTGACCCTCAAACTTGGTGAGATTGATAGAGATCACTTACTCTTTTCGGGGGTAAGCTTGGTATTCTGCAATAGCCTCTCTTGGTCCAGCCAGATGTTCACAGCTGCCAGAAATCACTTTGACGGTCTTACCTCAACTGATTTGGAGACACGTTGAGCATCCTCAGAATGACTCTTCTGGTCCTCATTGTTCATCTGACTGCATTTCTCCTGTTTGTTAATACCATAAAGGCACTGAAGAAGATTGCAGAGTTGGTACCTGAGGCACTCTTGTGAATTTGTTGCACTCCTTGAACTGGGAAGTTTCGGTCCATACTGAATACACCAGAGACAATAGTGTGGCAAGTGTGTGCCTTTCCATTTTGCTCCAGCTGCATAAAGACTCATTGAAAGAGCCAGGAATGTGAAATCAAATGCATCTAAAGTGCTTCATTCCTATCGCTTTGTCTTGGCGACAGCTCCTCTCTCAACACCACTCGGTAATGTGGTGTTGCCAGTGGCTTAATAAGAAACTGGACTGGTGGCTGTGTTCTGTCATCTAATTGTTGCATTAGGAGAATGAGGGGCTTTAATTTTCAAAATATCGTATTGTTTGCAGTATAAGATCCTTTCTGTGTTTCTATATCGCTGCATACCTTATGGTTAAGGTAGTAAGCTGCAGAGATATGTGCTAATTTATAGCCTGAAGCTTCTGATATTACAAGTCACCGAATGGCTTTGTAATCCTGTTCTGCATCCATAAAACAAAGATGACTCATTCTCCCTATTCTGTGCTAGGGTTAAGATGATGGATCAATTTGTACTCGCTGTAGTATGGCAGAGCGCTAATTTTGTTGAAGATGTTCTTAGTGTTGCCATCACCTGTGGCAGTAAATGGCTTTTCTTGGTTTGTGTGTCTGTAGATTTTTATTTTGCCATGGAAGATAGTAACAGTGTGACTTGAAATTCAGAATTCAGTCTTATTGTCATGGTTTTATTAATTTAAATGTGTAATACCTGCATATTAAGCAGAAGTACTTACATCTAAAAGGTGATGATATGCTGTTTTTTAGGACTGAAAAGATGAAAAGACTTCAGCTGCTTGTGTTTTTTCAAGCACATTTTTTGTTGATGACAGGAGTTCTGTTCACAGCAGTAGCTCACGCTTTTATCATCTGGAACATGATCTAGGAGGAGTGATTACACCACTTGTGAGCAAAAGTTGCATGAAAGGAGCTGTAACTGTGGGATGCTGGCAAGGCCTCTGCGGAATCCCGTTGATGTTGGGGAGGGAAAGTGATGATAAAACCTTAATTCTGATGCTTGGCAGTGGCTTGGTTTTCGTTTTTTTTTTGTTTGTTTTGTTCCTGTTCCCCAAAGGACAAAGCACTTGCAAAATGCCATTAGAGCTCAAATCAGCATTTAAGGCCAAATTTCTTGGGACTACTCACCAGCTATAAGTCTCCTGCGATGAAGACTGGCAGCTGTAAATCAAAACTACCACAAGCAGTCTCCTTGCATCTGAATGCCTTCAGTTATGTCTTAAAAGGGATGGTGCGTACTTAGTCCCTGGATTGGCAGGTGGATCCCTGTATTAATGGTTTAATTGATTTATTGTAACTAGTGGCATGAGGGTGTGCCTACGCCGACCCTTGGGCTCACCAAGCTGCCTGGTGAATCTCTTCACATTCCAGACTTCACGTCACCTCATGATTACTGCAAAAAAACTTTGTGTATTTAACTGGTTATGTTTCTCTCTCCTTTCAAGTTAGAGTAACCTGAGCGAAGCCCTCAGCCTGTTTGAAAATCAAAACACCCCTCTGTACTCTGCTGTGATATGCTTGAGTCATGTGGTTTAGTTTTAGGCAGTCCTGCAAGGAGCGGAGCATTGGACCTGATGATCACCACTGCATCCCTGAAAGGCTTTTTGCAGCACTTGTCTTAAACCTTACTTGGCTGGCACTGCTCAGTGTTGGTGCTGTGAAAACTCTGCCAGGCAATTGGGTTGAAAGTTTGTTTCACAGCTGTAAGAGGGCAGAAGATCAAGGGGTCTTCCTGTTGCTGATCCATTCCTGTGCACTGGGGCTTTTCCTCTTGGATTATGCTGAAGGGGCTGCTGTCTTCTTGCAGTCCATGCAATGCCCCTCCTGCATAGGGCTGTTCAGTGCAACCCAACCTAGTTCGGTTGCCAGATGCTCGAGCGGCAGTGTGTGCCGATAGCCCCAGGCTGCGGAGAGTGTATATTGGGATAGAGGAACACAACTCAGGTTATGTTGTTGCTGCTTTTATTTTTTTTTTTTAAATGAAAGTACTGTTTGTGCATGATGTTTGTGTGTGCGTGCTGTAGAGAAGCTTAAGGTAGTGGTTTTTTGGAATAAAAAAAAAGTACTTTAAATTGGTCAGGAAGGGATCACACAATCCAGAGATTGTTTTTTAACTGGATTTGAGAATGGGGAAAAAGAATTGTATTCACTCTCTGATCAAAGAATGTTTTTCAAAGTGCTTTGCCCCCGATGTGGGCTCAGAAGTGGCAATCTCTGCTCAGGCTGCAAAGGAAAGCAACGCCTGTCTCTGTCCTCATCTACTGAATCCTCAGTCCCACAGCAGGAGGCAAGATGAGACACTAGTATTTGTATTAGCAGGTGGACTCAGCCTTTCATGAGAAGGAAGCCTTGAGAACATGCCTGTAATGCTGCTTTACCCATCTTTTTGAACCGTTGTTTGTTCACTCTGAACTGCCTGTGCTTACCCCTGTTGTGAATTTAAGTAATTACAAAAACAACAAAAAAAAACCCCAGGGCGACATGAGCTCCTTGGGCATTGGCCTTGCTTATTTTAGGGCCTCAGGCTGAGGAGGTAAATGTAGCTGATATTAACGTATCAGCACTTTCACTCAGGAGCTTTTATGTGCAGGTTCGTTTTTGTAAAAGCTGATTCAAAGCCCAGATGATAGAGGGTTTGGGGTTTTTAATGTATAAAGGCATAGGAGAGTTAGTCTTGTCCTGTTCTCTGTTCTGTTTGCCTTCCTTCCCCAAGGTAAGTAATTTAAAGTGAAAATCCAATTAATGTTGAAAAAGTACAGCAAAGATTCTGGGGCATGATCAAGAAACTCGCGCATCCTAAAGCTTTATGCAACTGATGGCACAAAGAGCTTTTATTGTTCTTTCAGCCCTTGTTCTGTAAATTCAGAAATCAGATGAGATCTTGCAGGAATTCAGATTCATGGGAGATCATGGAAAAGATCTACAAGCAGGAGAACAAGAATTTTGAAAGAGTTCAAACTTCTGCTGAAATTTAAATTCAAGAAGTGCTCTGGATGGTGCAGTGTATGATATTTACTACTTTTCTACAGCCCTGTCTTGGCAATATTTGAACAGAAGTGCAGCCTTCATTTGTTCACAGGGAAAGTTGTGCTTCTCTCTAGGTGTATTAAGGTCTTCAGTAGTCCAAGGTGCACCTAGCCAGGGCAGGGGCTCCACAGGGAGAGCAGCACACCTAAACACACCAAAAACTGGCTGTGTGAACTGAGTTAAGAGGAAGGAGAAGAGCATCAGACATGACCTGACAGTCAACTTTCTCCATTTGACTTTCCTTAGTAGGTTGTGTTGAGCTGGTGTGGTTGCACAACCCAGAAGGGAGTGGGACAGACAAGGATGAAGTGGCTGGATTGTTCTGGGGCAGCCCTGGTTTGGCAGCTCTTGGGTACAGCCTTGCCCAGAGAGTTTCAGGGAGGGCTCCTGGGATGTCAAGTGATGATCCTGAGGCTGGAGAGGGGAAGGCAGCTCCTAATACAAAAATAAAGCAGGGAAACCCTGGTGTGTGTGGAGGGAAGGTTCTGAGCTGGAGAGGAGACTTGCCTGTGGTTGCACCACTTGCTGGTTTCACTAGAATCATATCATACATTGTGTGTGATGGAGGTGGTTTTTACAATGTGAGAATATTTAATTGAGATGATACTGATTAAATACTTCATATTTCTATCGCTACAATGACTTTTCAGTTAAGTTAGAAGTTACAATGGGATTTTTCTTTGCTTTTAGAGTCAGACAAGCCCTTCTAAGTTGAAATCGGAGCCACTGTCTTGATAGGGGCAAAACACTTCTGCAGCCTTTGTTTCCAGAAGTGGTGTGGTCATGACTTGTCTTTGCAATAAACCCCAAAATAATAGATTTGTGACTCTTGCCTGAGACAGGCTTTGCGTGTTGGAAAAAGGCCTGATTTTGGTCATTGTCAGTAGGCTTCAACCTCCTTTTCTTGGTGAGCAGAGATTATCTGAGGAGGTTTAAGAACCTGTAGTTTCTGGGCAGAGAGTTTCTGCATTCCAGAGGAAAGCACACCTGGTGCTCTCATTGGGGTAGTTACAATCCAATTTTTAGTTTTCCTGTATGTTTTGGTTAAAGTAGTATTATTTCACTTAAATATCCTTTCCCTCTGCACTCAAAGAATTAAGGCTGAGTTTGTTTCGTGATAGCACAGGAGGAAGATGAGGGATATGCTCAGCTCTACTGCATCATACCTGCCCCTTCTGCCTGTGTTCTGCAGAGGCAGGGAAGACTTAGAGGGATCATCGGATGCACCTGCAAAATGTAAATCTTCATCACTTTAGAAAGCCTGGGCAGCCTGTAGCAGGGACTCTTCATCCACTGCCTGCCATGACAGCCATCGTATATAAAGAAGAGCTCCAAACTGTTTTCAGAAGTTGAGTCTTGATACTTAAAATCATGTGCCCAGTAGCAATATTGGTTTTATAGCAATTTATAATCTTGCTTGCTCTGTTGGCTGTCATGCAGGCAGTCAATTACCAATATATCACTGGGGGTTTTTTTTGCCTTTCTCCCCCGTAGGCAATAACCAGTTTAATACCTCTTCCCTTGCTTACATCCGTCTCTGTTTTCCAGATATGAGCTACATGTTCTCCCAGATGGTCTGATGAATGTAACTAGTTAAACTCAGAGTAATTGTCCTCAAATTCCATGCTTTTGGAGCCTGCTGCTGCTATGTCAGAAGAGCTTTTGTGTTTTCAGTCTTGCCCATTTTGGTTGTTTTTATTTTTTTTTCCTAGCTGTGTTAACTGTCTAAATGAATTCTCCAAACCTTCTGAAAGTATCTGTTCCACACAGCCACCCTATGAAGATTTGTGTAGGCTGTTTTTGGGAGCAGAGTGGAGGGTGAAGGCCCTTGGCAATGGCATGTCATTGCAGATGTACTGCTCTTCCCAAGCAGAGGGGATGCTATCATTAACCAGAGGGCTCTGCCTGCTTCTGGACTGCCTGGCACTGGGATTTGCAGCAGGCTGTGGAGTTCTTGGATGGACAATTGCCTTCATAAGAGGTGGATTTTTGGGGTTCACAGAGCCACCTGTTAAGAAACAGCTTTTCTCCTGTCTAACAATGTGCCTCTTCTACCACCTACTTTGTCCTTTTCAAATAATGAATTCTTTTGTATAACATGTTCTTTAAGAAAAAAAAAGAGGAAGCAAGAAGTTGATGGCATTTAACCTTCCTGGGAAAAGTGACAGTAGCATTGAAGGGGAAAAATCTTCTGTCAGAGATGTGCGTGGTGTGGTGATACTGTGCTTGAAGCTCTAGTAAATCTCCAAGACCCTTACAATCTAATTTTGTGAAAGCAGACAGATAACAGTAGGCCCTACAGCTGTATGACTTGGTTGAGTAGGTGGGTGGATAGGGGGATGTTTTATCTGGATGCAATCCCTGTGCTGAAGGATCTCTGATAGCTCTGCAGCTGCTATTAGAGAACAGCTCATGGGGACACATGATTACTGTAGAATTTAATGCCAATACAAACAAGGTAAGCTAATGCGTCTGCTCCCCCTATAGAAATGCTTTGTCCTCTAAATCTGCTCTTGCCAGTTCCTCAAAGTCATGCTGCAGCTTCCCGTGGCCCCTTGTGCATCTTAAATGCGATCAGTAACTTCCTCGGCTGGCGCTGGTGGGTGGCACGCTCCGTGGAGCTGCTCTCTGAAGCCGAAAGCAATGCAATCCTGAGGAAATCCTGCTGAGTAAGGAGTTTCTGTTAATGTGTAATCAAGTCGTGATAAGACCAGCTAATAAAGATAAGGTTCTCAACAAGTGGCGCGGGACAATGAGCAGGGAAATGGAGTATGGAAAACTCTGTGATTAATCATGACCCCCGGCTGAATCGTTCAAAGAAAAAAAAAAACAAACACCACAACCAACAAACAGAAACACCCTGAAGAGGATGCACGGGCATGTTACTGGAGGGGAGAGAAAGCAGGAGGAATCTAGGGAAAACAGCAGGCAAGTGATTGTACCTCTGGCCATGAAGGTGGCACCTTGACCCAGTGGAAGGCTATCTAAGAATAGGTCAGTCTTGATGTCTCCGTAGCTGAAAGGACAGAGGGAATTAAATCCCATGCCTGTGGGTGGGTTCAGTTTTGATGCATGGAGTTGGGCTTGGAGTTGGGCTCTCTTGGGGGGAGTTGTCGGAACGCAAGGTACTAGGTGGTGGAGGAGCTTGGGAGGAGCACCCTGGCCTGGAAGAGCCCCTTGGCAGTGGCTGGAGAAGTGGGACAAGGTCTCCAGCCGGAGCAAGGGGCAGGTCAGCACACCCCATCTCCTTGGTATCTGATGATCTTTGACCTTGCCACTGCCAGGGTCACTCATGCTGGGTATGTACTGCT